>JBANDB010000010.1:3000000-3304732 GCA_037576215.1 Armillaria gallica
AGGCGCGATGGTGACTGTTACAAGGAAAGAAAATTCGCGTCAATTTCGGTACCGCGTCGATCTTTGAATTTCAAATGAGGTGCTCTCCAGTTCAAATTGAAACCGGAACCTGTTTACGGAGGTAGTTCAATTAATTTTAGAGAATGGCACTATGACTAAAATACAACAACAACAGCACCCTATCATTTCCAGGCATTGATGGGGTTGGTGATCCTTTGTTCTGGCAAACTGTCCGGAATAAAGACCTTGGTATCCATATTCCTAGCTACCGACTCTGTTGCCTCTAAGACTCTCTTCGTGTACAGCAGATAGAATATTTCAGGAAGATGATCCATGCTGGAGGCCGTGTCAAAAACACAGGACTAAAGTGACAGTGGTGGTGCTCGCATGATAGGAACACTGATTTCCGAGCGGAAGCATGGGAATACTTCCCTACATGCCTTGTTACTCTATCAAGTTATGAAACTGTCGACCTTCTGATGTAGCTCCAAGTGATTTGGCGTCCACGAGATAGAATCTACCTGAAATCGTGGCGACAAGGAACTCCTTCACCGGTTCTAGATTGCGAGAATTACTCATAGTGTCGTCTACCCTATATACGTGCTCTCGTGTCCATATACTTCCCCAAAACCCTCGACAAATTTGGCAATCTGACTTTTATCAGGATTTGAAGCCCATCTTTATGGTGTCGGTAAACGAATTCATCGCAGAAGACAGGGATTTATTACAAAGAGAAAAGTAAGGAGTGGCTACCACTACTAAGTAGTCGGGGAATCACAGAAGGAAGGGGAAAGGCATAGAAAATGAAACAATCTGGATAGGAATGAAGGCAATAGAATTGGAAGGTCCATAATATATTAGAAACTGCATATTCTGTTCAAAGCACATTAAAGATCGTTAAAATGGAACAACGATGTCTCGCAGAAGAAAAAAAGCAGGCTTACACATATCAAACATTGACAACCCTAGCTTCACCAGATTTAGGAAGTACCAATCCCATACCGATAGCCCAGTCACTCTGGCCCATCTCAGAAATCAGCTCGTTCGCCAACATCAGCCTCCTTTCGTACTTCTTCGGCACCCCTACTCTCCAGATGACCATATCGCACATCTGCAGTTCCCCAGTCAACGAGTTGCATAGAGTCAAGAGCCCGGCCGTAGACAGAAGCAAGAACCCAATAAGGAGGCTCCTGACTGGCGAGGCGTTGAAGGCAAGAATAGCGGATACATAGACTAACATCATCACGCATGTGATAGCGAAGCTTTCTATTGCGGTAAGATCTCGCAGCCACTGGCCTGATGTAACAGCTTTGAGATCATCGACATACCCCTGCAAGCGGACCCAGCGATCATGACAAAGCAGGATGAAGAGGTCGCCCTGGATGCCGGGCTCTTCCTGGCCCTTCCATCCGTTTTCGTCCCTCAGCTTGATGACGATCACATTGATGAGCCGCGATACCATGAATCCTCCCAAAACTCCCAGGGCCCACCAATCTCGGATAAGAGCGAGCGAGACTGCGATGATGAGTGTCAGGACCTGACAGAGAGCATACAGCAGAGTGGCAGGAATGAAGAAGGACCGGTTTTGAGCGGATGGGTAGACGTGGGCAGTGACGAGGTGACCTGTAACCCCGATACTTTGTAGATAGTACACGGTGGCGGGATTTTCGACGCGGAAGACGTATCCGGAGGTCATGGCGCCAGTGATAGGGAACTCGCCACAATTGATCTCGCTCGCAGATTGCTGCTGGTGCATGCCTGGTGCGAGAACTAGAGCATCGGAGTACGAAGCTGTTCCAGAGAGAGCGGTCCTGATGGTGACAAGAGGGAGATCTGCGAGAGCGATGAGCCCGGTGGCTTGGATGGTGTCGGTGATGAGCATGGAGAAATGTTGGGAGCTTGGAGGAGAGGGAAATAAGATGTGGTGCCAGTGGACGAGGTATTTGAAGGATTTCGACATCGATTATTATCAGTTGGCAAAGCTTCAGGCCACTTTGAGCAATAATGCATAATGACTTTAGTCTGCCACCTCGTCGCCATTGTTTAGAGTCCATTGTTATTACTGGGAAGAATAACGAGATAATAAAATAAGAAAAACTCACATATGGTTTGCCGGAGGAATAGCCGGACCTGTGTTGTCTGAGATATCCGGGCTCTGTAATAAATTCTTTGTTACTCCTCACCTGTGACTTCGCTGGTTGTGAGGTAGGAGGATTTTCACATGCGGGGAAGAAAAGGAAGCGCAGAGTGAGTACTAGTGGGTGACAGGTATCACATAAATTTGGAGGCAAGTCTTTTGGACTCCACGGGAAAGGACAGAGATCCTAATGACTATGGGGTCGCGCAAAAACCGGAAACCTGGCGCGAGGGCCGAGGCAAAAAATAAACTCCAATTTGCAAATCATGAAGCCTGCACGTGACTGCACTGTTCGATGTTTGGTAGCTCTTGACCTCCTTCTGTTTCTCTTTCCTCTTCCTCCGACGTTCCTCGAGCGCCAGTCTGCTCGAACGCGAAACCGAATTGTGCCTGCGGCGTGCTACGACCTTGACCTTGATCTGGCTGGTATGTGTGGCCGTTGTTCTTCATTGAGGACAATGGTCTGATATTCTTCTACAGCCAGAATATCCTTCGAGTACCTGAACTAACGCCGGATTTGAAAGGCTTAGGATGTGGCGGACTTGTCTGTTGGTCTATGGCACTGGCAGTCTTGACAACGCTTGAAGTTTAAGGAGAACAATGTGAGTGCCAGCATCTTCGCAATAGTCACCATTATTGAACCCTGTTTTATCAGCATATATGTGTCTTCACTCAGCCACCTGCATCTTGGCTGCAGCATCATGCCTCTCTGAATAGTCAACAGTGTTGGGTCGGCATGCAAGATCGTAACAACGATTAGACGACTGATATCCATCGAGCATCTGAACAGCGCATGGACTGGAAAGGTTTAGGAGGTGGTCGACGTGTTTGTTCGTATAGCTTATGGCAGCCGGAGATGTGGGGACGAAGGAGAACAGTGTGAGTGCCAGCATCTTCGCACGAGTGTCTGCTATTGAACCTTGTTTTATCAGGATATACTACATTTTTACCTGGTCATCTCCATCTCAGCTGCAACATCGTGCATCACTCTGTGAATAGTCAACGGTGCCATTCTGGGTCGGCATGCGGGACCGTAACAACGATGATGTGCATGCATACCCGTGAAGATACCAACTGATTGCTTCATATCTGGACCGGTAACCAGGTTCAATTGTCCTCTCCGTCATATCGCGACAACAGTTCCCATCTCTTACAATACCGTCGCTGAGGAATGTCAGACATAGATGTGATGCGGATGCTACAGAGATGCGCTATATTGCCTTCTTTCGAAATCTACAGGTTCTTGACTCTACGGTTAGATACGGCGTGACTGTTCAACATCGGCCGAGCTCGACATTTTCATGGTGTACTGTTCTTGCCCGGAATGGATTCCTTCACATACGACGCACTTGTTCTTCCTTCCGTAAACGTGAGTTTCATTCTTTACAAAAGTGTCAGTTGATGAACCGCACATTCCCCTTGCATTTGATGGCCCCATTGGGCTGGATGCACGAAGTTGTTGCATCCGTAATATCTGTTCCTTACACCACCCTGTTCGTTTCCGATGTTTTCCGATGTAGCTGACAATGTCATTTTTAGATCTCTGATGGATATAAGGAACTTCATTCTGAGGTACGCAACACTTCATTCCCTTCGTCGCCCTCTCGCACAATGTTATGTCTTCTATATTTCATTTTTCAGAGGGTATCGCATACTCTATGAGACTATTTCTCCACCACGATCTCTGATGATTTCCTTTGCTTCGCCGGAGTGTAAATCCAAGCTGACATTCGCAATCAGGGTCTTACTTCCAATCAAGACCACTATCCCTAAGGCCCAAATGTCAGCATCAGGGTTCGAACAACAAGCGCCAGTCTGACTCCAAGGATGCCCATCATCGGCAAGGTGATGAGCCCAATTCTTTGTCATATATGTTACTGATACGAGATTATCTCTAGACCATTCACCCTACGTACTCGACCAAAGTTAGGAATACATTCTTATATTCCGGGTTCAGTTCAGATGCTGCGCTGGAGCTGCGCCTTTGAGTTCGGCCAACTAATTCGATTGCTCCTGTAGTCGCTACTATAGGTATCTATATTGTCTTTAACAACAGTCTCAATTAAGCAAGGTTCTCAAAGGCTATCCTGTTCGAATAAGAACTGACTTTCTTTCCGTCATTGCGTTAACACTTGTACGTGTGTATGGTTGGCGTCAGTGAGATCTGTGTATGCGTGCTGCGACGGTCTGGGATCATCTGGCCTAACGACGAGTTGTTGAGCTTACCGGAGTGAGCTTCGATATCACATTGCAAGTGATGACTCAGAAGATGGCAGATGACTGACGACTAGACAACTATTAGTCTCTATGGTTTTGAGAGCTTCAATGACTGCAATGTCACAGATCTGTTCGGGAACTTTTGTCGCCATATAACACAACCACTTCTTTCTCTCTCTAGCGTCTCCTTCTCCTTCCATTCTTTGGTGATAATCAACTGAGTCCTTGGAGCATGTCAACAGTCTCTCTACCCATAGACTCGTTATTGGAACATTGAAACCAGTCAGTTAAGTTGTCGAGGTGAGATCCTTCGTCTAGTCAAGTGATTCCCCTTGGGGATGTCGGAGCTCCTTTGGCAGGACAATCAACAGGATGCTTCTTCATCCAGTGCTGAATTTGTTAGGAATTGGAAGTATTTTCATCTTCCAAACTACGATCAGGGCCATTTTTATTGAACTCTATGTTGGTTCGCAGATCACCATAGCACTTTAACATCTAACTTCTCAGTTGAAATAGCCACCTAACTGATTTTCATATGGTGCCTTGACATGTATTCTTTTCTAGCACCTTCCTGAAAACCTCGGAAAGCTCTTCATATCGTGAAGGGGTGCGTGCCGCCCAAGATGGATGAAATAGGTTCGATTTGATTGCTGTCTCAGTGTATGTGCATCCATCTGATTCCTCCTTTCTTTGTGTAGATCTAGTGCATCAAGGTTTCTCTGACATCCCATTGCCTATAAGCGGTGCCAGTCATATATCAAGAACTCCGGGGTGTTCAATATCATGTCAGTTCTAGTAGGGACACCAACCGCAGGCCCTTTTGTGTTTCCTAGTGTCCATGTCCACTGTGGCGGTCTCAATGGCAATTGATTATCTGGTTTGATCTTGGTTATGACCTTGGATTAAAATATTTGGCTGCAGAAGCTGAGTATATGAAGCAACGAACATGCCTCTTTGCTCTTATCTGCCTTCCACCTACATCTATTATGGATGTCCTGCCACCTGACCTTTCCCAGGATGATAAGAGAATCATTTTTGACCAGCTTGACGTGAGTCTGAACCATATGGTTCTGCAATCATTGTTGCATGGTAAGGACATCCTCAATTTCTGATGTGTTTTTTTTTTTTTTTTTGAAATTTCACTTCTCAGGTCTATATACTGGCATCGTAGCGGTAACTTTATGGACTATATGTGCATTGGCTTTTAATCCTCATCAGACAAGGAGAGTTATTAATATCTCAATACAGTCACTTCTATGAAACAGTTACATGGTACATTCCTGCGTACCATTGTCATCACACTTTATACTCTCTCGATGATATTGTTCACAATGGACTGGGCCTTTGTGTGTCAGGCATTTATTCAGTATGGCAATAACTATTACAGTGTGTACTCAGCTTTGATGGAGGGTGGCCCATGGTGGAGAGCATGTTATCTCATCGACAGTATCACTGGTGGTATTAGCACACTTCTTGTCGATGTCACTATTGTATGGCAGCCCATGTAGTCCTGTCAATCAAGACTAACTGATTTGTTGTAGATATGGCGTTGCTGGGTGCTCTGGGATTGTCAGTGGCAAATTGTTTTGCTACTGATTATTTGTGCTATAGCAACAACAAGTGAGTCTCATTATTTGTCTTTAGATATGCCATGCACTAAATGTTTTAGTCATGAAGACTATGCAAATTCTCAATATTTTCCTCAATTACATGGATGATATTAGCAAGACCGGATGTTTTGCACAAAACATTGACTGGTCGTTGATATATGCCTTGCTGATACTTGCAACAAACCTCATTTGTACACTTTTAATTGTGTATCAAATTGTCCGCTTTTCGCAAAGGTTATTCCTCTTCCGAAGCATCATTTCTGCTCTTATTGAGTCCTCTGCAATTTATACACTGGCACTGATCGTGTACCTGGCACTTGTGGGCAGGAATATGACGGTCGCCGATTATGCAGACATTGTTGTGGCATACATTAGGGTAAAGACCTCTCTCTTCAGTAAATATTGTTCAGTAGTTGATTGCTTCCTCGTTATATGGCAGGCTTTCGCCCTGACATTCCTGGTGCTATGTGTAGCAGCCAGGCTGACATCTGGTGAGGACACTAACTCAGAGATGACTGCTTCGAGTGATTTATCAGTCATTTGCTTTACACCACTGGATGAAAACAGCTGTGAGGATGTCAGTGATAGGAGCATTCCAGTATCTCACTATAGAACTGATACAACCGAAATTGTATGAATTCAACTCCAATCTGGTGGAGCTGTTTCTCTCTGGAGTTATTTAATATCTGGCATATGCTTTCTGGGATGCTGGGTAGCAGCTGTTAGAGTTATATACGGACTGCACAAGCTGCGATTTATTTACACGAAATTCTTGTCCACCTGCGGTAGTTACAGTAAAGCTACAAGAGGCTACACTTCAATTACTGGTTCCTTACAGAGTTTGGCAACTGTAACCTCGTAGGGAGCATTTGAAGGTGAGAAGATGGATGGCAAAGTAGGCTTGTGCAGTGAAACTGATCCATTGTCCAGAATTCATGTTGACGTCAACACGGATAAAGACCGTCTGAGCCAATGACAGCGTGATCTGCCAAGTGATGTTCAAAGCGCTGTACCCACATCTTTTTGGCGATCAAAGATGTTTTCAAGAGAAAATGATTTGAGAATTACCCGACCTTAAAGAGAAAGCTCTTCTGAATCTGAATCATAATATTCTCAATTAATTATACCGGCTATAATGTATATTAAGAACATGACATATTGTCCTTTAACTATCTGAAAACATCTTTCATTTTACGGGGAAGCCTTATTCACACAAAACCATCTACTGAATCCTACCTTTATCGCCATTGGTAACATTGTATTTGTGGATGCGGTGATCATACAGTCTCCTTGCCCGGTGATCCCGACGGTGTTTGATGACCATCATCCGGACAGTGGTATACTGGGCAATCATTGAAATCTTCTTCCCGGAAGCAACTGACCAAGGGAGTATGATTCTCCCACATAGCAATCATGTCATGTCACCACGAGATTGCATTGGAGTGGGCTAAAACCCATCCCACAAGGAGCGTCAGGGCAATAGCCTCGTACGTTTCAGATATTCGACCCAAAGCAAGTGTGACATAGTCTCACCTTGCAATAAGCAGCAATAATATCTGCATAGAAGCTTGATTCCAAGTTTTTTGACACCATTGCAAGATAGATAATGAGGGATAGTGAATATATCGATGATGACTCGATCAACATCTTGACGAGTTTTTGAGACGTGCTTACGCTTGGAGCATACCAAAGGAGGCGATAAACAATGGCGACCGTACACATGACGGTTGTGATTAGTACCAATCACCATTGATGATCCCACAAGATCCAGCATTGCCATATCTAGAGCCTTTCAGTTTCCTCCTCATTGAGTTGATTAAGGGGGACCACACACAATAATGGTGTCAACAAGAAATGTGCTTATACCACCAGAGATACCACTAAAGAGGCTGTATGCTCACCACCATGAGCCTTGGTCTTCTAGTGCTGTGATCACTGTGTAATAACTGTCACTGTGTTCAATGAAAGCATGGTGCATCGTTGTCCAGGCCATTGCAAACAATGTCATCAAGAGCATGTAGAGGATGGTGATCATTGTGAAGAGCAATGTACCGTGTAACCGCTTGGGAGAAGAGACTGTACTGGCATTAATGAATCTGCCGCTCTGGAGACTGTCCGTCAAATGTACATATGGTCCATAGAGTGACCGCTACAATGCCTGTGTATAGACCTACAAAGGGTCAAAAAGACAGTTTGAGCAACAGAGGAATGAATGCACCGTGCAATAAGGCTTGCAGTACCATGGAGTTCAGATTCACATCAAGCGTGACAAAGATGCCATTTTTATCGTCTTGGGAAATGTCCGATGGTGGAGCCTGTAGCATAGAACGAAGTACATGGGGAAGGAAGTACGCTCGTGGTTACATACACCAGACTTAAGAAGAAATTGATCGACGATTTAAATTTGAAGAGGATTATATCAGGAGGCAAAACTCAATACGACATCTCAATGCTTTGGCACAAAGACAGTGATGAAATGTATTATTGGTATCTCACAGCTTCGACCTGTTACCTGTACCAGCAAAGATTCAGTGCTCTGATATATTGCGAGTAGACATGATGCATACATCTCCTACAGCAAGAACTAAAATATAGAATTTGCTGTACAGCCTGATAGCTTCGTTATATCAAGATGAATCGTCTCCGTGCACTGTTGCCACACAGCATACAACCGTCTGAATCACAGAACAAACCGTCATCACTGCCAGATGAACAAGTTTCGGACCGACTTGCAGGTTGTAGATTGATATCAATATGCGGAGATATGTCTAGCAGCCTGCTGGATCCAGATTCATTCACCTATGAGTAGTAGTAGTAGTAGTCGCACTGGCAGGTGGTCCCTAAAAAGGAAACAGCCAATGTTTTCTGCGCCGTTGCTACCAAGCCTTATCAATTTACTTCATAGTAGCATCGCAGACCGTGCAGGACCCTGCCGCTGTGACTGACATCCTAGTGTTGGCAACTATGAAGCGTCTCAAGGGATCGGATCCATGTGAAGGGACTAGGGTGTGAACGAATATGTATATGAGGGCGGAGGTACATAAACAGGTACGGTAGCAACAAAATCCAGAACGTCATGAACATATTTAGCAAAAGTGTACCGCCAATCAGGAACTCTCATCAGGAACCACAACTGCCTAAGTCCCATACAAGGAGAAGTACAAAGCTCATGAAAGGTAGGAATAATTGCCGTGACCTCCATAAAGAAACGATCTCGTCGGCGCATGAGCTCAATGTGACCTGTACAGGAGAGGAGAGCATGGACTTTGTCTTCCACAGATAGCCTGCAGAAAGAAAGAGACAGGGTTCATTTTCAGCCCCAAGCGCTGCATCTGACAATGGCATCAATCTCCTTTGTAAAGTCAATGTGTGCTCAGCATCAGAAATGGCGATATGGAGAACATCAGCTTGCTTGAGTAAGTGATGACGCGGACCAGAGTTTGTCTCCTCGTCATGCTGGCACAGTGTCGGCAAGTGTGCCGATGAAAGGGCATATCATGTGTCGTTAAACACGATCAAATTTCAAATGAGTTTCCCGCAACGTATGATCATCTCCTGCTCTCTGTCCATCGTGCGGGCCAGCGCTGCATGAAGACCGCCATCAAGAGGTGTAAATTACTTTCACACGACCAAGAGAACGTGCTGCCGATGAGAAGCTGATGAAGGAATAGCTGCTAGATGAAGATCAAAAGATGCGCGAAGGCTTTTTTCTGTAGGCATCAGCTATCACCGTCCTCCGTGTAACTTCAATGAGGGTATGAATGTCCATCAACTAAGCGATATGAATGGGGCCATATTCGTCGACCTCCCTATTATGGACTTAACGAGAAACCTTCGGCAGGTCCGTCATATGCAAGCATCAGTTTCTTATAGAGGCTAAGCCGAGATTGACTACAAGTTGAGTCGACGTTCACTACCCAGACATGGCGGTACGCAGGAGGTATGCCATTTTCAACTTTGTATTTTAACCCTTCGCTTACCGTTGCCAGTGATCGTACAGACTAGAATGGACCGCACTGCGCAGATCAATACACATGTTCAGCCAAAGCTGCGTGATCTTTTCTACCATCCTACCAGCAGCTTTTCTGATAGGTAGATGATAGATTCTTACTTCGTCGGTATTAAGGACCAACACTGACTTGACGCGTAAGAATTATCAGCTTGACGTAGCCTACTCAATGGTGCATGATCTTTCTTCAGATCATGATTCCTGCTGACAGCATTGTTACACGGATTTGGTGCGCGATTGATGAGCTTGAATTCCAGATCCCCGCTCGCCGATGCTCACCAAGACTTGGTATGGCCCTCAACTTACTCCAGGCTTGTCAACTGATGTCGATTATTCAGCCTGCCTATCTGCTCCTTCTCATTATTGTTGGATTGTCTTGGTTTATAGGCGAGACCATGCGAACTCAAATTCTGCCAAGTCGCATTTGAATGCAGAGTATGCCAGGGATTTATTTTCTTCAATTATGTAGCAATCACACTTTGTTCTCTGACTACAGAGCTCTATGCGGTAAATGCGTCCGGTCGTGTATGAACAGAATGTTGCCTTTTTCAACTCTCATTGAAACCATGCAATTCTTTGTGGCCAGTACTGCTCGTCCGCTTTCTGTCAGGTGTTTCGCTTATTCATGAGGGTCTTTACAGAATACAATGGCGCCAGTCACTCCAGTACTAGTGCTCAAGAGTTCTCGCCGTTATATGCAATAATTAATCTCGGTAATGTGGCTTGTTTTAGCCTCTGAGCCAGGCTCGATATTCGCGAGTCTTTCGTGAGTTGTTGGCAAAGACATTTCTGATACGATTATCCAGACCAGCTGATATGCATTAGTACAGCAGCTCACTCGCCCAAGCTATCCTTCACGTGGAATTTCAATTATTCGGACCCAGGACGTTTCAACAACTTGGATGATTGATCCTCCACCGTCGTATATTTTGTCTTCAATATCCTCTGAGCTCAAGCGGGATGCCTGTATTTAATCGAACACCTTTCTGACCCACCTCATTTCCGGTGAGATCTCTTTTCGTTACATTGTCCGCCAGAAAGTACTAATGGACCGTCATCGACAGGAATCAACCAGCACCTCATGCCTATCACGAGCACTCTCACGAAAGGATGGACGCGAGATATTATGCAGGGCTTACTTGATTTCAGTGTAACCAAGTTATATCTCATCAAGATGACACTCCCACACCAATCGAAGGAGGAAGCTCCGAACTTCAGCTTCATGGTTCACTCCTCGTTTTTTTTAAAATTCGGACCATCAGTTTCTGGGCGGTACCAAGAACTACAGATATTCGTCCCTTCTCGTCTCTGGTATTCGCCCATGTTTATGGCTCTGTGCACTAGGACTCGAGGCCTCCCTGGAATTGATATACTAATAACATGCATATGCCAGGAATAAATTTACTTGAATCTTTCGAAGTGCAATCCTCGGGAGTATCGCCTTGTACTTGACTGAAATGACTGCCTACGAAATGTGAACTCAGTAGTCCTCATATATCTCAATTCTAATACTGACAATGAGGCAGAACACTGTATTCTGATGCCATCACATATGGTGTGCTGAGGTCACTTGTATCGATCGTCCACTCCGGCAGACTTATTCCCTTCACGAAATCAGCTCTCGGCTGTGATTTCAGTCCGAACCATGGATAGTATTTATTCACTCAGTCGATAATACTGAATCCCAATTCATAACTGTCACCCACCCTGAAAACTTACCTCCACAGCCTCTTTGAAGGCAGCTTGTATACGAAAAATGGGAAAGCTCTCATTCGAATGCGACACCTCCCGCTTCTGTACCTTCAAGACGAAACAAGAACCGTTCAGTATCCTATTAATCCTTCTGTCACTTTTCGCAGCCCTCGCTGCTAGAGAATACCAAGAAACACCACCACCACCACCATCATCATCATGATCCTCGTATGTATTATCCCCTCTGAATTTTGTATGAAATAGCTGATTCTCTTATCACAGCGACTCCTTGTCCCATCCAGCTTCGTTCTGTATCCCAGCACTGACATTCAAATTCAACAGATTCGTTAACACCTACATCATCCCGCAAACCCACCACCAGCGCCGCACACTCCGAACCTTACCTCGTCTTAAAGAAGAGAACAACCTGGCAGCCGAAACCACATACGGGGCCCCAGCATATGTCTTTGTTACATATCCAGATAACTGATTTCCGATAAACCAGTATATGCATCACAGACCACGTCTCGTTCGCTAACCCCAACCGCACTGACGTCCTGCACATGCACCCTCTCCTTTCTTCCAGATGAGTGAACCGCACACCCATATCATACAATGTGACATTCGCACCATCCTCCACATCCGTCGTGGACCGCAGAACCCGGACAGCTATATCCACACATACACTCTCCCAACCTGCGACTGACCCCGCTAAATCGATCAAATTTGTGCTGAGATGCGATAGGTTCCCTTGGCCTGGAATCAATAATGAATCTCGACCTGCTGTATGCTGTGTGTAGTACACTCTTAACGCGGGTGACACAGAAGAATGGGACTCACTCAGACATGGTACGCATGCCCAGCTGAAAACTACGAGAGCATACGAGGTACGGTGTGCGAAGATTGGCGGGGGATGGGATGATCGTGTGAAAAAGATTGACTGGCTGGGCGAGAAGATGTGCTTGGTCGGCATCAAGGCAGATAAGAGCGCTTCCGGGTGTGGGGTTGGGAAGTTGGTATTTGCCAAGCCCTGAACTACTTTTTCGTGTCCTGGTGATATGCGGGAATCCTCTATCGAAAGATTCGTATCTCTGGCCCTATGGACTCGATTGTTTGAGTAGGTGCATACATCTGTAGTGTATAATGAGGGAAAGGTAGTTTGGTATTACTTTCCGAATACAACATGAGAACAGAGCGAGCGAGAAAAAATGTTATATTCTGAGAAAGAATTTGTCAAACATATCTCATGTCCATAGAGACAACAAACCGTACACTCCCCAATGTGTAGTTCGCCTCTTTAAAAATACGGATAAGTTCTTCGGTGGCTTGAAATACGGCAGCACCAAAGTCCTATGCAGGAATCACCGGAATGGCTGGAGTCGAGGTCGTTACACCAACTTGAGGTGCCAGTTTCCAGTGGGAAAGACGACGGGCCAGAACAAGATTGGGGTCTTGTGTCCTGCCCTCCAACAGCATCATCGTCTGCTAAATCCGTATCTATTGAAGGACATCCTAACAATTGACATGTTTCCGGTATCGGAAGCAATAGCACCATAGCTGAAGACGAGGCTTATTATATCCCCTTTGGAGATCCAACAAGCTCGACGTCTACCTTATACCAATACTTTGGCAAACAATTCGGCGATCTGTGTTTCATGAGGATGTGAAAAACGCTCAACGGCTGTCTTTACGGTATACCGATGAAAGAATTCAGCACGGAAGACTGGTTTATTTACACTATAGAGTACTCAAAGAAGGGGAGAAAGACATAGGAGGGGAAAGGGATAGAAATGAAACAGTCCGGATAGAAATGAAGATAGTAGTTGACCAGGAAGCTAGTATGATAGACTAGGAACTGTCGAGAGCACTTGGAGAGCACATCAATGAACGTTAAAATGAACTCCCAGAATGAAACAAAGCAGGCTTAGACATCTCAAACATTGACCACCCCTGCCTCATCAGATTTGGGAAGCACCAAGCCCATACCAATAGCCCAGTCGCTCCGGCTCATCTCAGAAATCAGCTCGTTCGCCAACACTAACCGCCTTTCATACTGCTTGGGCATGCCTACTCTTGGGATGACCCTATCACACATCTGCAGAGACCTAGTCAACGAATTGCAGAGTCAAGAGCGCGGCTGTAGACAGAAGTAAAAATCCGATGAGGAGGCTTCCGGCCGGCGAGGCATTGAAGGCAAGAGCGGCAGATACCGTAGACCAACATCGTCGCGCAAGTGATAGCGAAGCTTTCCATTGCGGTGACATCTCGCAGCCACTGTCCTGAGGTCACGGCTTTGAGATCGTCGACAGACCCCTGCAAGCGGACCCAGCGATCATGACAAAGCAGGATGAAGAGGTCGCCCTGCACGCCGGGCTCTTTCTTGCCCTTCCATCCGTTCTCGTTCCTCCGCTTGATGACGACGACGTTGATAAACCGGGATACGACGAATCCTGCTAAAACTCCTAGGGCCCATCAAACTTGGATACGAGCCAGCGAGACTGCGATGAAAATCGTTAGGACTGGACAGAGAGCATATAGTAGATTGGCAGGAACGAAGAAGGACCGATTCGATTTGCATGCGTAGACGTGGGCGGTGATGAGGTGGCCTGTGACGCCGATGCTTTGGAGGTAATACACTGTGGCGGAGTTTTCGACATGGAAGACGTAGCCGGTGGTCATGGCGCTGGTAATGGGGTACTCGCCACGGTTGATCTCGTTGGCGGATTGCTGCTGATGCATGCCTGGTCCGAGGACTAGAGCGTCGAGGCTTCCGAGGTACGAAGCGGTTCCGGAAAGAGTGGTCCTGACGGTGATGGGAGGGAGGTCAGCCAGAGCAACGAGCCCGGTGGCTTGGAGGATGATGTTGGAGTCGAGCATGGAGGAATGTTGGGAGCTTGAAGGAAGAGGGAAAAATGATGTTGAGCGCTGAATATGAATACTAGCGAACTGCTTGCACCATCAATGGACTCGCTAATTGACTTCATGGCGGCGGCTCCAACAGCCAAAACACAGATGACGAGCTTGAAATTTCCTGTAAGCTTAGTCAATTATCGCTTACCAGAACCTGATAGATATAACGTACGTGTCAATACTCTGGGATTGAAATTCTCCGACGACTATAGCCTCTGAACATTATATATGCCCCAAGAAATCGACAGTGACCGGATATCCGCGAACAGGGTGCATATATGCTGAGAAAAAAATTGGGAATGAGAAAGCAATAGGAAGACAGCTGAATTGCGACATACATCGTCGTCCCGAGTTGTAGCAAGCCAAGCGGTGCAATGGAAGTACTTTGAAGAGTGACTACTTGTTCATCCAGAGCGGTTTACCTGCGCTCAGACGTGTTAGGATGTATCAGCCAAGATGGACTGCATCACACGTACCAGCTTGCGAGGGAATCCGTGAACGACAGCCATCGAGCATCGACGATAGCAGTGACATGGACACGATGCACAAGAGTAGAGACAGAGAAGAAATTATCGCCCCGCGCTTTCAGCCTCATTGTCAATGAGCGAGGAAGGAAGAGTTGCGAATTTTTTGAAATTCCCAAACAAAACCAATCAATCTTTTCACGTGTATCGCGCGCTCAAAACCGGACCGAGACCCGGACAGTGATAGTGAACAACCATCCAGTGTCGACGTTACCTCCAAGAACCATGGAATACTGAGCACATGAAGTCCAGTCTAAGCGTAACTGTTTTGAGGTGTCTATATGGTCTTCTTTGAAGGTACAAGCACATCGTGCATCTTATCTAGTCCTCATTCACTGAACCAACGCTTGGGCTGCTATTCGAGTTAAACAAGATCGAATAAAAAATTGCAAGAAATTTTTCTGCAATAGAAGGCCATTTGACTGTCAGTTATGCTGCGGAACTACCGCTATGGATTTCCAGTATTGCTTAACCTAGATAGTTCTCGGGCCGGCGACTCTTCTAATGGTGAAGTGGTGCTTATCCCAGAGCGATCTCGAAGTCCGAGCATCGTAGTTTGGCCTGGGTTTCCCCTGGATAACACGATACTCTAACTGAAGCCGGAGCTCATGTTGTCAATCTTGCTTGTGGTAGGTCCAATTCTGTCTTATGAAGCTTCAGTTTAACCAAGGTATATCTTGCCTTTCTTTAATCAAGAATGACACTCCCACACCAATCGAAGGACAGAACTCCGAAATTCGCGGTGCACACCCCACTTTTCGCTTCGGATCATCGGTTTTTGAGCGGTACCAAGAGCGACAGATAATCTTCCCTTCTCATCTCGAGCATTCGCCCATTTTCATGGCTCTACAGACCGAGACTCGAGGCCTCCCTGGAACTGATATGCTAACAACACGCGTGCGCCTTGAGTGAAGTTACTTGTATCCTTCGAAGTGCAATCCGCCGGAGTACTGCATTGTACTTCGCTATAAGGACCATCTACGAAATGTGAGCTCAGTAGTGGTCGTATATCTCAGTTCTAATACTGACAAAAAAAGTAGAACACTTCATTCTGATGACATCACACAGCTTTAATCATGAGCGGAGTCCTCCGCATCACCTTCGCCTATCACTGCGCCTTTTACCACACAAACGACGCTGTGTCGAGGTCGCTGCTATTGATTGTCCGCTTCGGCAGACGTATTCTCACCTCTCGGCTGTGATTTCAGTCCGAACCGTGGATAGTATTTATTCGCTCGGTTGATAATCCTGACTCCCAATTCATACTTGCGACCCACCATGACAACCTACCTCCGCAGCCTCTTTGAAGGCAGCTTGCACGCGAGAAATGGGAAACGCTCTCCTTCGAATGTGACGCCTTCCGCTTCTGTACCTTCTGGATATGGTTCAAAGCGAAACAAGGGCCGTCCAGTATCCTATTCGTCCTTCCCTCCCCTGGACCATTCACACCCCTCGCTGCTAGAGAACACCAAGAAACAGCATCACCACCACCACCACCACCATCACGATCCTCGTAGGTATCATTTCCTGTCAATATTGAATTAAATAGCTGATTCTCCCCATCACAGCGACGCCTTATCCCATTCTGCTTCCCTCTGTATCCCAGCACTCGCATTCAAGCTCCACAGATTCACTAACACCTACATCATCTCATAAACCCACTCCCAGCGCCACACACTCCGAACCACGCCCTGTCCTGAAGAAGAGAAGCACCTGGCAATCAAAACCACATACGGGGCCCCAGCGTACGTCATTCTTACGTACCCAGATAATCGATTTTTGCTAAACCAGCGTATGTATCACAGACCACGTATCGTTCGCTAATCCCAACCGCCCTGACGTCCTCCACATGCACCCTCTCCTCGCCTCCAGCCGACTGAACCGCGCACCTATATCATACGACGTGACATTCGCACCGTCAGCTACATCTGTCGTAGATCGCAGAACACGGACAGCTATACCCACGCATACACTCTCCCAACCCGCGACTGACCCCGCCAAATCAATCAAACTCGTGCTGAGATGCGACAGGTTTCCTTGGCCGGTCGTCGTGTATCCCCAACGCCCGGCATCCATAACAAACCTCGACCTGCTGTATGCATTGCACAGTATGCTCTCGACGCGGGTGACACACGAGGAATGGGAGTCGCTGGGGCACGGTAGGCACGCTCAGCTGAAAGCTACGAGGGCGTACGAGGTACGGTGTGCGAAGCTTGGCGGGGGGTGGGAGGATGGTGTGAGAAGGATCGACTGGCTGGGCGAGAAGACGTGTTTGGTCGGCGGAGAGGTGGATAAAAGTGCTTCTGAGTGTGGGGTTGCGAAGCTGGTCTTTGCGAAGCCTTGAAATACTTTCTCTTGCCCTGGTGATACGCTGGGATATTCTGTTGAAGGAATCGTAGCTCTGAGACTATGAACTTATGGGAAACATTGTATATCAGAAAGAATTTGTTAAACATATCTACCAGCCGAGCTTCTGCCACATATCGCGGTACGCCGGATATTTCCAACAAAAGAAGTTCACCCGGCGTTCTGTCTCATCTCGGAATTCTTCCCCAAACCGTTCCAGTGCAAATTGTTTCCAATGGGTCGAGTTTTTTTTCTCCTGCATGTTCATACCCTCAATGACGATCCTCAACAGCGAACATATATCTCCCACATCCCCATCATGCTTGCTCCGAAGACGCGGCTCCGCGGACTTCATGTGATCCTCCCATCCCTTGAGCTTGTGCAGCAGCAAGATCGACATAGGAACGACAGGGAGTCCTTGCTTATCGACAATAGCCTCGGAAAATATCATCGGGAGCTGTAATATCCCCGGTTTGAGGATATCGACCTTAGTTTTCTCCAACTTCCCTTCTACATAATCATTATACCACAACACCTTCCATGTAGCTCCAGGTGTTTTGGCGTCCACAAGATAGAAACGATCTGGATTCTTGGTAACCAGGAATTCCTTCAACCACTCTGGCTTGCACGTATGCGATGACATCAGAATGTCGACGTCCTACCGCTTTGTCAGTATTCACAATCGAGGTATACGAGCACTAGTGAGCTCACATTTGGTAGGCGGTCATTTCCGTAAAGGTAGCAAGCCGTACTCCCGAGGATCGCAAATGTGCATTCCGCCTCTCTGAAGATACGAGTAACTTCTTTCGCGGCACGAAACACGACAGCCCGGAAACCGCGTGTTGGAATTACCGGACTAGCTGAGGTCGTGGCAACTGAAAGTGAGGTACGAGATTTCGGTGACAGAGACGACGAAGACTGGGATCTTCTTGTGCCCTGCCTGTCATACGCATCGTCAGGTATCCACTGACTAATGATAGCCAGACCGGAGAAAAGCTGCTCGTCGTCCATGAGAGCGATTGTACCAGAGAACGAATCGAAGAGGCGCGATGGTGACTGTTACAAGGAAAGAAAATTCGCGTCAATTTCGGTACCGCGTCGATCTTTGAATTTCAAATGAGGTGCTCTCCAGTTCAAATTGAAACCGGAACCCGTTTACGGAGGTAGTTCAATTAATTTTAGAGAACGGCACTATGACTAAAATACAACAACAACAGCACCCTATCATTTCCAGGCATTGATGGGGTTGGTGATCCTTCGTTCTGGAAAACTATCCGGAATCAAGACCTCTGTACCCAATCCTAGGTACCGACTCTGTCGCCTCTTCGTACGGCAGATAGAATATTTCCGGAAGATGATCCACGCTGGGGGCTGAGTCAAAAACACAGGACCAAAGTGACAGTGGTGGTACTCGCGCGATAGGAATGCTGATGTCAGAGCGGAAGCATGGGAATACTTCCATACATAACTTGTTACTCCGTCAAGCTACGAAACTGTCGGCCTTTAAATGTAGCTCCAAGTGATTTGGCGTCCACGAGACCTGGAATTGTGGCGACAAGGAACTCCTTCACCGGTTTTAGATTGCAGGAATTACTTATGGTGTCGTCTACCCTATATACGTGCTCTCGTGTCCATATACTTCCCCGAAACCCTCGAACAATTGGGCAATCTGACCTTTATCAGGATTTGAAGCCGGTCCTTACAGTGTCGATCAATGAAGTCATTGCAGAATACGGGGATTTACTAGAAAGAGAAAAGTAAAGAGTGGCTACCGCTACTAAGTAGTCGGGAAATCGCAGAAGGAATGAAATAGTCCAGATAGCAATGAAGCCAATGGCGTAGGAAAGTCCACAATAAATTAGAAACTGGATGCTCTGTTCAGGAGACCAAATAACATTAAAATTGAACAACGACGACTCGCAGAAGGAAACAAAGAACACTTACACATGTTAAACATTGACCACCCCTGCTTCACCATATTTGGGAAGCACCAAGCCCATACCGATGGCCCAATCGTTCCGGGCCACCTCAGAAATCAGCTCGTTCGCTAACATCAGCCTCCTTTCGTACTTCTTCGGCGCCCCTACTCTCCGGATGACCCTATCGCACATTTGCAGTTCCCTAGTCAACGAGTTGCATAGAGTCAAGAGCGAGGCCGTAGACAAAAGCAAAAACACGATGAGGAGGCTCCCGACCGGCGAGGCGTTGAACGCAAGAGCCGTAGACACGTAGACCTGCATCGTTGCGCAAGTGACCGAGAAGCTTTCCAGTGCGGTGAGATCGCGCAGCCATTGCCCGGACGCTACAGCTTTGAGATCATCGACAGAACCCTGCAAGCGAACCCAGCGATCATGGCAAAGCAGGATGAGGAGGTCACCCTGCGCGCCGGACTCTTTCTGACCCTTCCATCCGTTCTCGTCCCTCCGTTTGATGACGACAACGTTGATAAACCGGGATAGGATGAATCCTGCTAAAACTCCTAGGGCCCACCAATCTCGTATACACGCCAGTGAGACCGCGACGACGATCGTGAGGATCGGGCAGAGAGCATATAAAAGAGTGGCAGGAGTGAAGAAGGACCGATTCAATTTGGACGCGTAGACATGGGCGGCGACGAGGTGGCCTGTGATGCCGATGCTTTGGAGGTAATAGACTGTGGCGGGATTTTCGACACGGAAGATGTAGCCGGTGGTCATAGCGCCGGTGATAGGGAACTCTCCACAGTTGATCTCGCTTGCGGATTGCTGCTGGTGCATGCCTGGCGCGAGGACTAGAGCGTCGAGGTACGAAGCGGTTCCAGAAAGAGCGGTCCTGACGGTGATGGGAGGGAGGTCAGCCAGAGCAACGAGCCCAGTGAGTTGGAGGGTGCCATTGATGTTGCAGTCGAGCATGGAGGAATGTTGGGAGCTTCAAGGAAGTGGGAGAAAAGATGTAGAGCACTCTGCAGATGCCAGTGGACGAGGTAATTAAAGGAATATTGATATAGATCATTGATCAGTGGCAAGTCGAAGAACAAATGGTTTTTGTCTGGTATTTTGACGCCATTGTCGACTTGTTGACTAGAGTTCATTTGATGTTCCTGTGGCTTGTCAGATGGGATAATAAAACAAGAAAAACTCACACATGGTCTGGCGAAGAATTCTGGAGCATCGGGTGAGCTTGTTTTGTCCGAGATATCTGGCATGTGTAACACATTCTGGCTTATTTTCGATATTTTTCGCCGGTGATTTCACCGGTGCCGAACATTGCGAGGTATGAAGCGGGGAAGAGAAGGAAGTGCATGGCGAGTCCCTGTGAGCGAACAGGCATCGCATAGATTTTGAGGTAAGTTGTTTAGCGCCAGTCTCCACAGGAGACAGATATCCTAGCGACGCTGGGGTCATGGATATACCGGAACTCGGTCCGAGGCAAGCATTGAAATTTTATTTGCAAATCATGAAACGTGCGCGTGATTGCGTGATTGGGTTCGTTGCTCTGGTTTGACGGCTACTTCCATCTCTCTCTCTTCCTTTACTCCGACGTTCCTCGAGCGCATGCCACCACTAGTCTATCCGAACGCGATACAGAACTGTGCCTGCGGCGCGCTATGTCCTTGACCTTAACGCGGCTGGTGCATGACGCTGTTCTTCATTGAGGACAATGGTCTGATGCTCTTCTACAGCAAGCATATCCTGCCTAAATCAGCTCTGGGCTGGAAAGGTTTAGGAGGTGGAGGACCTGTCTGTTTATATATGGGATTCTTGACGACGCTTGAACTTGAAGGAGAGCACTGAGTGCAAGCATCTTCGCAAGGGTTTCCGTTATTGAACCTTGTTTTCCGTCAGCGTCTTTACTCAGCGTCTTAGCTGCAGGATCGTGCCTCTCTGAATAGTCAACAGTGTCGGGTCGGCGTGCACGATCGTAACAACGATGACGTGTGTGACGACTGATGTCCGTCGAGCGCCTGAACAGTGCCTGGACTGGAAAGGCTTAGGAGGCGGTCGATGTGTTTGTTCATATATCATTATGGCAGCCGGATATGTGGTGACGAAGGAGAACAGTGTAAGTGCCAGCACCTTCCCACGAGTTTCTGCTATTGAACCTTGTTTTATCAGGATATACCGCATCTGGACCCGGTCATCCACATCTTGGCTGCAACATCATACATCACTATGTGAATAATCAACGGTACCATTCCGGGTCGGTGTGCGGGATCGTAACAACGACGATGTGTATGCGTGTACCCGTGAAGACGCCGACTGATTGATTCGTACCCGGACAGGTAACCAGGTTGCTTCAATTCCAATTGTCTTCGTCGTTGTATATCGCGAACAGTTCCCATCTCTTACAATATCGTCACCGAGGAATGCCAAACATGAGTGCGATGTCACGTGAATGATACACGGGTGCGTTATATTGTCTTCCTTCGAAATCTGCAGGTTCTTGACTCTACAGTTAGATACGGTGTGACTCTTGAACATCACCCGAGCTCGACATTTTCGTGGCGTGCTGCTCTTACCCGGCATGGATTCCTTTGTACATGACACCCTTGTTCTTCTTTCGGTAAACGTGAGTCTCCTTCTTTACAAAAGTGTCAGTTGATGAAGCGCACATTCCCCTTGCATTTGACGGCCCCGTTGGGCTGGATGCGCGAAGTTGTTGCGTCCGTAATTTCTGTTCCTGACACCACCCTGTTCGTTTCCGATGTTTCCAGATGTAGCTGACGATGTCGTTTTTAGATCTCTGATGGATATAAGGAACTTCATTCTGAGGTACACAACACTTCATTCCCTTGGTCGCCCTCTCGCTGATCATCTCTTTTGCTTCGCCGGAGTGTAAATCCATGCTGACGTTCGCGATCAGGGTCCTACTTCCAATCAAGACCACGATCCCTAAGCGCAAATGTCGGCTTCAGGGTTCGAACGACAAGCGCCAGTCTGACACAAAGGATGCCCGTCGTCGGCAAGGTGATGAGCCCACTTCTTTGTTATTTGTTTTACTGGTACAAGATCACCGCCAGATCGTTCTCCCTATGTACCCGACCGCATACAAGAATGCAGTCTTCTATTCTGGGTTCCGTTTAGATGCTCTACTGGAGCTGCGCCTTGCGGCTAGGCCAACTATTTCGATCGTTTCTGTAACTCTAACAAAGATTCCAATTAACCGAAGTCTTTAAATGCCGTCGTCTTCGAGTAAGAAATAAAATTGTGTGACGCTTATACGTATGTATGGGCGGTATTAGTGGGATTCGTGTATCTGTGCAATGATTCGAGCTAACAACAAATCGTCAAGCCCTACTGGACTGAGTTTCAATATCATGTTTCAAGTGACGACTTAGAGGGCGGCAGATGGACCGACCATTAATTTCCATAGTCGTGAGAGCCTTGACGACGACAATGTCACAGATTTGATCGGGAAACTTGTCGAATTGTTATGACACGTCTGCTTGTTTTTCTTGTTGCTTTATTTTCTGATAATCAACCGAGTCGTTGAGCCGATGGTTTCCCAACGTATAGCCCCGTCATTGAACCCTCAGAATTGGTCAGTTTGTCGAGGTGAGATGACTCATCTACTCAAGCGATTCCCCTCGGGATGCCGGTCCTTCGGCAGTAAAATCAACGAGATGCACTTCATCCAGTGCTAGATTTGCTAGGAATTCGAAGCATTTCGATTCTCCAAGCTCCGATCAGGGCCGTTTCAGTCGAGCTCTATGGTTGGATCGCAGATCACTGAAGCGCTGTATCATCTAATTTCCCGGTCGAAGTAGCCGCTTGATTGATTTTCAGACGGTCTCTTCGCACACATTCTTTACAGTACCTTCCCAGAAACCTCGCAAAGCTCTTCGTTTTGTGAAAGGGTGTGCGCTGACGAAGATGGATGAAATAGCTTCGGTTTGATTGCTGTCTCATCTGATCCCTCCTTCCTTTCTATGATCGCATTGAGGAGCTTAAATTTTATGTTGTGCGAACAAAGGCTTGGGATTATTTTTACTGCGTCGAGGGTTCTCTGCCATCCCGTCGCCAAGGCATGGGTTATTTAGAATCTTTCTCTGCCAAGGAGAATAAGACGTACCGTGAAGAACACCGGGGTTGGTGTCAGTCCAGAGACTGCACTACAAGGATAGTCGTCTTAGCCTTACTAGCCTTCGCCTCATCTTCCATATATCCATACCTGCACGCCTCGTAAGCCATTGTAGTCTACATCGCCGTCGATATTGCTATCATCAGACTTTACTCGACATCACTGAAGATCAGTTAAGCATAGTCCATTAAGATAAAGGGATACTTACCAGAACTATAAGCTCGGTCACTCGCTGAACACTACGTGCCACTTTACACAGGAGTCAGGACGCCATCGGTTTCTCACCGTGTACCAGACTTAGTATGTTTGAACATCAGCTATCGCCGTACTATTTGTAACTTGAAGGAAGGTATAGATATCAATCAACTACGTGGGGGAGTTTGTTTGTTGATCTTACCATTCCAGACTAAATGAGATGGCTGGGTTCAAGCAACGTGATAAGCCGCATACGCATACCAACAGGTCAGGAACGTTTGACAACTCCGTCACATCCCATGCAATCAATTACTTAGATGTTAAATCGATGTTGAACGTTGACTACCCACATCCTAGGATCTTTGGCCTCTTTGTCAACCATTTTCAGTAGAGGCCTTGGACAAGGCCTTTGCATATTAAAGTCCAGCCAAGGCATATCTCAGCGCTGAACACGTCAAATCCCATTTCATTTCCGGATGCTCACATTCACCCATGATTGATAAAATCTACTTTCTTCCTGATCTAGTATCCATGCATTCTTGTCTAACTACGTGCAAATTCAAGGGTGTCGTAGAGTACCAGTATTTCCTTTCGGTCCATCGTTGATTCGTTGCTTGGAGAGTTCCAATGCCTCTCGTCAGCTTTCTGTGAAGGTTTCCTATTCCTATTACCAGATTCTACTTCATAATATGCTTGGACCGAAGTCATTTAATGTTCGACAACTCGTCAGCAGCCTCCTAGGTGCCCCTGGGCAACTGCTACAGTGACGAGGTCGTCTTGCGGTACTTGATTATCCAACGGTCACATAGCATAGAAGGAGTAAAGCAATAGACAGCGGGATGCGAATCATGAATGAAATGGTTATGTAAATTTGTGGAACTACTTAGGCTCTACAACATTTATATGTTCACTTTGGAACCGCGGATGGAAGAATTTGTACATCAGATTCCTTTACCCCGGGATACAATGAGTGATCGTAGGGGGGCCTGGAAAGACGGTCTCCTTTGACTGATCTCGACCCGCCCCCGCAACGTGCCACAGAATACAATTACGGTAGTGTTGATGGAGAAATAGACGGTGTTCGCGTATAAGAGGTGCCGGATACTTCCTTGAATAATGTTCTTGTGTTGTGTGACGGTCTGTGATACTATGCAAAGTCGGTAGGTGCATGGTCGGAGCACCGTCACGCTCAAATTTCCACGTCCTCCCATTCAGCTGATTGAGCGTGAATTAGTTAAAGCCAGAACGAAGCAACGGAACAAGCTGACATCAAAACCAAACTGATAAGCATCAAAATATTTGTGAATATCGGCGCGGAGGATGATAGCATTCTGGGGATGATCGAGTTCTTCCTTCTCTGGATTCTTATTAGGATCTAAATTCATGTCCCGGTACAAATCGGAAGTCTGATTATAAGGGAATGCAATCCGGAACTGAAAGACGGATGGGATAAAGTGCTTAAGGACAAAATAGACGGTACGAACCACGTTATTTTCGGCCAAAGGGAAAATGTGACAGACTTCCAAAGCAGTAAAATTATAGCCTCTTTGTCTTTTTGAGGCAGGAGAGCCCGTTACGCGGCATTCCATATCACGCTTGCGCACATAGTCCTTCATGGAGGATTTCTAAGGGTGTAGATGATTGTCATTGTGAAGGAGGATTGAAGAGCTGAAATTACCTGCCCTGTAATATCCGTGACCTGGGCGTGCAGAGACCGTCGCTGTGACGCTACGAGACGCGACTCTTTCGGTGATAGGCGAAGTGTCAATGTTTCCACACCAAGGAAACAACACTGTTGGAAATTACGCTTACATTAATTAATGACACCAGTAAAGATTTCCAATCAACTCACGTCCATTGCGAAAAACATAGAGAATATAATGCCCAGTGTATACCATCGGTAGGGTATGACAGTTTCCGACATTAAACGGGCCGTGCGTTATCTGCTGCAAAACCTGAATGGGCTGAGGGATCGTTCCATTCGCCCACATCACGCGAGGATCACCAGTGAGACGGTACAACATAATATCTAGAATGATAGCATAGGATCAAATTAAAAATGCTTCAGAATAACTGTACTCACTAATAACTGACGGGACGGCAATAGATACCCATTCAATGAGCTTCTCCATGGACACAGGGTTATGGTCCGATACACAACAGCCTGCAACTCATAATGTTAGACCATGAGCTCAGAGAAAGTGATGAACAGACCGGCGACAAGGCGTATTTGTTTGTTTCCCGTCACGGGAATCCCGCTCGCCCAGATGTGGACATTCCGTTGGTCTTCGTTTTGGTAAGTACACATGGGGTGGAGTTCGAGATCTAGATTGTGAGTATTCATCCTACTTGCGATAATAGGATTCGGGCTATTATGCTCTGATTTTATACAACGAAACCGGCCTGAAGATAAAATCCCGGGCTCACGTGGAGATGCGATAGAGGATGTCTCCCGCAACCATTGTGCTGCCCAGATGATCTGTTCTCTGTAACATGCATGCTGTACGTCACAATCGGAAGGAAAGGCGAGACCCTAGCCAGAACTTGATAAGATCGCACCCCTGATTATCAAGGGCATGGCCACGCAGTTTCCTCATTGTTCTCTTAATCAGATTTGAGAAAACAATAGCCGCATGGGATGGATGACATATCGATGCTGCGCGCAGAGAGCGCTCGTACTATGGTAGACAATGAAATGGCAATCAAAAATAAGCCGGTAGTACAAACGGAGCGTGATCCTGGGAGCAGCCGCTGCTGATGTAAGCCAGTCATAAAATGGTTCTGGTTCGCGATAAACTACCACTAGTTGTCATGAAGCAACTAACGTCGCATATTCTATCCTCTATATCCTCTCAGCTTAAGCGCGACACTTTTATTTGTTCGAACACATATCCTACTCATCTCATTGCGGGTCAGATGTCTCTGCATTACATTGTAGGTCTCGGAAGACTGATGCACTATCGTCGACAGGAATCAACCAATGCCTCACACCCGTCACAAGCGCTCTTCTGAAAAGATGGACACAAGATATTATGCAGGAATTTTGGGAAGAATTCCACCTCTGCCCGGTGGAGGTGCACACATGCGGTGTCTTGACGTACGGTATCTTGCCTGCCGGTCGTGAAATACCCATGCTATCCACAGATCCTCTTCCTCTAGGAGAATATGGCTGGCATTTCCCTGGTCTGTTCCCCATGTATCGTATCAACGTTTTATTAAATTCAATTTCTATAGTGTGGTTGCAAAAAGCCCCGTCGATCTATTCCATGGACAGAATGCCCTCGTTCAAAGTCACCCAAAGGAGCCACATCCAGAGACCGAACTCTTGTACTGGGGACCCTCACAGACTGGTGCGGTATTTCTTACTGATGCTGACTTCGTACGCTCATCACATTTGGTAGTATGATGTTGCACCTTCCGTCCAAGCACAAGTCTTGCAGCGAGATAAAAACCGCTGCTTGTTTTCCGGAACCACGCCTCCAGAGTTGACTGAAATAACGTGGGTGGTACCCCCATATTTTGCTTACGTGGTCAGTTCTTCTCGTAGCTCAACCTGTTCCCCGCCGATTGAACCAGAACCTTCAAAGGCTTTCCCTACTACCTCTTATCGCGAAACGGCTGGCATGAGTTCCGACAAGCTGGAAACCCCATCCAATGCAATTCTGATGCATAAGATCTTATTCCGCTCTTCAATGACAATGCATTCAGCGTAGACATCGACGTACATCTCCAAGCTTCTTCATTCATGTAGAATTCTCATAGCCACTTGTGCAGGACGACTACCGCATCCTCATCTTCCGCGAGTTGGGATCAGCACGAGGTCTTCTTCCAACCCATATGCCTTCACGACAACCCGATCCCCAGTTCGAGACGTTCTTGCGGGGACACTTTCATAGCTCCCTTCGAGCCAATATCTTCAACGGAGACATCAGAGAGGAATACTCTACGAATACTATCGTGAGGATGATGGGGGAGCTTGGTGTGGGGGAAGAAGACGAAGACGACTTGGCACCGATGGATGATCCGCGGTGGCAGACCTTGCTCGGCAAAGAGATATGGGAGGACGTCATGCGGCGAAGAATTGCAAATGCGGACGTAGGTTACGATAGTGAAGAGTTCGTCGAAGATGATTAGGATTCCTACCTGTTTTACTTGAAAGAATATATTTTTTTATTGAGGAACAAGATGGTGGGAACAGATGTACGGACTTGGTATTGTACATGTGCGAGTTCCAGCTGGGTGACCCTATCCCTTTCAGTTAACGAAGAACCATGTCCGGGAGCAAAAACCTGAAATGCGTGTGGTAGCCATGCACCTTTTGTCTTTCAAGGTCATCGTCAGCTGTTCCACCCCTCGTAGCCGAATACCCAGAACCAGACGAACATACTTTCTTGGTCCCGCTTAAGATTGTTCAGAGGACTAGTGGAAGGGCGATGGAATTCTTACACTGTTACAGGTCATAATACATACAAGGTGCGTAGGTTCATTATTCGACATATCTCAAGCATCGTATCTAATGCCTGTGATAGATGATGTACACATTCACACCAACTGCAGCGATATGAATTACTTCTGTAGAGGTACGGGCTGGAGTAGAAGAGCGGATCGATCGCGTAGAGGAACACGTCGAGCAAGGGGAAGTGCTCGCGTTGGAAGGGGCACGATTTCTTGGAGCACACTGACGCGGAGAGCTGGCGCGATTAGGCCTGGTGGCTCCGGTGCTCGAAGGGCTTGGTGCCTGGTGTAAGGAACAAGAGCACTATTCCCCGCGTCGGAAGTAGCGCGATTTCTCGCGGCGACGGCAGGATTGCAAGGGAATAGGGCGTTGCTAGGCTGTGTATCGGTGAAGGACGAGCGGCGGGCCGCTGGCGAGCTTTGGACGCTACCACCATTCGAGACAGTGTGTATCTGAGAATAAGAAACGAATGATGGATACGCGGCCATCGTACGGAGGCTCTGAGGAGGGGCTGAATAAGTGCCGTGAGAAGCGGCGTACGCCGTGTTGTCGTACGGCGGGGTCGATGTAGGCACGGTGCCATACCCATTAATGACCGGAGCCTAGTAGTGAGACGGCGGGCCATAATGGTAGTAGTTCTGATTCATGACTGAACAAAGGATGGTCAGTAGATTCTCTGTCAAGGGAGCTATTCGACGAACCGTGGAAAGGAACTTGATTCCTATGGTTTGGAGAGAGGATGTGACTTGTCTATATATGTCTCCGATGGGCCATCATTACCGAGTTAGGCGTAACAGTATGAGAAGCTGGTTAAATGTCAGTCAAGAGCGAGGCGCTTGATTAGCGCTCTGGGAGCAGCGAAATCCATGATACCATTCCTGTACTGTCACGGCTTCTTGAAGTACTGAATCATCCCTCAATATCGTGCGTGTTCCTCGATGATTCAGCTGGGAAAGTCATTGAAGGTGTCGCTGAATCGATAAGTCACGTGTGAAACGTGAGCACAGTTCTGACTGATATCCTACAGTGTATGAAAATGGTTGTTATCAAGCACAACAGGGGGGGAAAATCAATCTCACTAAGTGATTTACGGTGTTGCAAACTTCTCATTCCCGTAGCATTTCAGCTGTGTCTAATGGTTCGCTATAGGACGTCATGATAAGGATAGTGACTGAAATCGTCGCACGGGAACCCATATAAACGCACGTTGAACGCACGGCATCCATTATCGTACAAATTGCTTACATGATTGGCGTCACATATCAATTAGATTGCAGCGACAATTGTCAACCAGCAAATTGGAAGTAAAATCAAAGTAAAATGTCAACAAAACGTGGTTTTAACGTGGTCGTGAGTCGAAACAAGCTGTTGCATATTCGCCCTTCGTACAGCCACCACGTGAGTCCAAAAGAGGAAGTCTTCTGACAAGCTAAACACATGACCACGGCCCAGCTCGACTCGACAAATCGCCACCACCATGTATTCTACCAACCACCACCACCACCACCGACGACGACCCGTCCACCGCCCTCCTCTCCCACCTCGCCCATCGGCTGCATGCCGCCGACGCTATCGCCACACCAGTCACCACTTGTGACTCAACCCGACATCGGAAATCCCAACTTGGAGGTCGAAGGAAATCGGGACTATCGACAGCGGTGGGCGCGCGACTATCGCCTGACCCGACACGTCGGTCATTATTGGCATCAGGCTGTTGGCGCCACAGCTCTGGGACCGATGTTCGTCATGGGAGATTCGAGAAAATAAGGAACTATATCTACTGGTTTGTATGTACATTGTAGTGGTACAACATATTCTTAACTATGCTTTTTGAATAAATACAGAATCATTACTCCTTTTACTCCTAGTTGGCCTGAAAGATGACAGGCAAGTAAGCTCTGTAGAACTTGTGAAATTTTCTCTTCAATGCCACCCAACCACACTGAGTTTTGAACTTCCACGCGACAAATTACTGAGCGCTCGCGAGCCAGTTCATTACGTGACTTCCCTTTCGGGTCGTCACATAACGGTCACGGAGGGCGAATTTGACGCAACTGTCGAAACAGAAAGCGTGTGACCGTGACTAATTGTGACTTTCACTCTTCTCCAAACAAGACGTCATCGGTGATCACTGATCTGCAGGCTCGTACTCAGTCGAAGAAATAGCGCATGGCAGTCCTGCGTGTTCAAATTGACTGTGTGTCGATTGCACCTTGCGTAGTAACACTGTCTGCTGCGTTGTCAATAAAAGCAGACGGACTCTTTCTGCATACGTAAGTTGCGCTCTTCCATGAGAACAGTCTTTAGAACAATTCGACGCACGGACTTAAACTGCTGTTCTTTAGCTGGCTTATGAACGGCCTCCATTCAATCACTGCTTATGACATGATAAACTCATGTAATAAGTCTCTCGATTTACCTTTCTTCGTCTGAGGGCCATATGTTACAACCTACCGGTAACCTTTCAACTACCGGGCAAAGAGCTTCAAATAGTCAGCGCCTGGTGCCCACGACACACACACATATATTGACGTAAGTTTCTGTTTTTGCGATTCATATGCTTCCTTGTCCTGTTTCACAATGTGAAGTTCCTTTCAGTAACGCCCTTGCCATCGCTGAAATTTGTCACAGCACAAAATGGAGCTGACCCAATGGTCCGGTTCTAGTCTCTCATCTAAAGACAACGAGATACTTGTTGTTCGGGGTGGTTTCATACATTTACCGGTCCAGATTTCCGCCACAGTGTGTCCACTTACGTCTCTGGTAAGGTGACCTTTGACAGTTGATTTCCCATGACAAAAGCACATTCTCAAGCGTGGACGATGACCCAGGACTACCCTGAAAGGAGGATTCTATGGCGCGGGTGTCCATGCTGATACCTAGACGCCCAATCAGTGACAGCTGAAAGACGACCAGGAACAAAATCCCTCGGCTATGGAGGGGACCCCAATACCATAGCGTTACAGGGTGCCCACCATCGCCGATATCTTGCATCGTTTGCTGTTCTTCCCGAACGGGATATGTCTCGATCCTCTTCGCAATTATATTTGCTAGGTCGCCGCCTGGTTCTCGTAATCGAGGGCAGCGATAACGTGCTACTGAATTTACCGTCTACTCTGCAGCGGTCTTTACTGTCATGGAGACAGCATCCGTACTATGTTCTTTCTCTGCGCAGCTCATCATTCTTTGAAGACCCCTTTACCTGAGTCAGCGTCGCCAGTTGTATCAAGCCGAAGGGCAAGAGTACTTAGCATGTTCTCTCGTATTTTCCTAGAAGTGCTTGAACCTCGGTCGAATGTCGGTGTCCTTGGATATTGTCTACCACTGGTCGCCACGGCACCGTATGTATAGCCATAAGGATAACCGCTAGGTCAAGGACACGATTCTATTCATCGACCAGTGACATCGCAATTGTGCGATCTTATTCTTCCATCAAAAGAGTTCCTATGTACTCAAGGCTCCAAACTCGTGTATATTATCTCGCCTTCAAGCCGCTGTTAGTGATTGTGAAGCCATTTCCATTCTTGCACGTTGCTCTCTGTGATTCATGAGACGCATCGGCTGTTTTCAGATTCTCGTCTCCCAAAACAGGAAGGAGGTCATACTTCGCCGCCCACTGCATTAGGTCGTCGTTTCGTACGGACCCTTCTAAAACTCCCATCATACCCCTCAACCTTGGGCGCTTCCTCATTACCCCGGAAATGAGCTTCTGCATATAAGTCAATTCATTTTGAGGGATGCTGGAAAACCTCGTGTTCCCTCATGTCGGAACAACGCCTTTCTGAACACTTCGTTCATACATCTGAGGTTTGTACGACAACATTGACGTTCGTAGCTCATCATAGCTGAGACTGATTTATCTCATGCCTTGACCTCACACTGGTGATACATGATCAGATCTTCATCGTGGTTCATATGAGTTCATATGTTACGAATCTTGTTGCTTCAATATGTGCTGGTCTACGACCAGACCGTCGTTCCTATCCTCTTTGATAAGGTCGCCTCACTCTGGATTTCCAGGTGGCCTTCATATCCTGATGGAAGCAGCGAGGTGTATGATATACTTAATTCATCAAGTATAAGACTTATCGCTGTGCTCGTTGTTCGGCTTGAAGATGTACTACTTTCATTTTCGGACATTATCTTCGATTATTTTCTGCAGCAGGTAAGTTTGGATGAGTTTTCCGACCTTGAAGAAATAAACCAAGTCACGTATATATATTGATATTCCGGCGGGTATTCACGCAGTCTATGATAGTACCCAGCTGTGGTTTCCCTTACCTATCAGGTGGTAGATCGAGCAAGTTTGATTCATATGCCAATATCAAATGGTCTTTGTGATATGCCTACCAGCTATACGGGTGTCGGATGTCCAGTATGAGATGAGAATGTTCAATCCTATAACCGGACCTACGTGGTCATTTATCCCGTACGGCATGCACCCTCTAATGAAGGAATCCTTCGTCCTCCGTCTGATACTGGAGATGCATCAGTGTCCTTCGAATAATATATATTTCGAAGACTTTGCGGAAACAATACCGATCCGTGTAGTTTCCGTATCCATCTACCCGCCTTTCTTGAACGCCGTCGGATAAACTTCGGTGGAATTCTCTCAGTCTATGTTTTTAAACTTTCGCGTGTGAGCTACTTTGTACGATACCGAGGGGCGACATCTTCTGAAAGGTATCTAGCAAAGAACGCCGAGTCGTGAGCTCTCGCGTCTGGTATGACTGGTATTCGGAGCCACGAATTCTTCGCGACCATATGCCATGCGCAGAAAAGCAGCTCAAAGACGGCTTTGAGGCGGCCCCACCCTCAATTTGCTTCTGAGTGCTTCTCTCAGGCTTCCATTTGCAACAGGACATCTATCTATACAATGAATCCATCAACTATATAAGATCAACTGTAGTTGCAAGACGTATCTATGCCTCATGTCTGTCCCATAATACATTTGAGAGTATGTACCCTCTTCGCAAATCATTAATCATTGCAGATCCGGTGCCCTGTTCTGAAGCACTCCCCAGTTCGACATTCCCAGACCATTACGGTCCGTTGCATACCTACTTAAGCCGTTCCACAAACATCTATAAGTCAACCGCGAGAAATGATTTTTAGTTCAGTACGTCGTGTATATTCAAGTACACACATTGCCCCAATCATCTTCCTTCTCTATGAACATATTTCCAGTGTGTATTGTATACTTTACGGTGCATGCAGATGTACTACGACAATTTTTTCTCCCCATCTAGGGTTTACGCGTCTTCTTTTATGACTCGACCGGACAGCTTGTGAGAGGTGTCGTTGAGTCCACCAGTCGGGTGGCGGATGTGAGTATCGCTCCCTTGAAAAGATCATCTTTCGACTGAATTCTTATGTGCTATAGGGTACGCAAATTGTCACCGTTAAGAGAGACAATGGAAATACTGCCATCTTACCGTAAATAACACCATTTCTTCATAAATACGAAGAAAGTCTGACCTCTAGTGATTGTTTGGCCATAGATCTGCAAGCGTGTTTCACGGTTAACACTTGGTGATAAGGATTCTGGCTGGGATCATCTCCTGTAAACTCATGACTGCAGAAAGCACTTATTACCATATGTGAACGGCTTGATATGGCCTTTGGCCATGGGCGGTGCTACCAATCCAAAGCGCACTGAGATAACAGAATGCCACATCGATGGGGCATTTCTTCCGGAATGTAAGAGTTATCAGTGCTCTTCACAAGAACGTCTTGAAAAAATATAAATAGATCCCGCAGAAGTCGGTAACAAGCGAGGAGACCTACGGCATGCAGATCCTCCGATGGTCGGACCGAAAATGTGACTCGACGGACCGTTAGGAGCGGCTCATTCGATCGACAGGGACGACCTCCTGCGAAAAGAATATCAATAACAGTTTCGTTCCAACTGCAGAGATCTTCCGTACAGTGTTCTCATCGGGCGTACACCCTCCGAAGTAGCAAATATAGAAAATAGTAAGGAAAGCAACGAGCAGCCTAAATTCGGCTACTTATCTAGGACTTTAGAAGAATCAATCTAAAACAGAGCACCGTCAGATAATGGCTGTAAATAATGGCGAAATGGGAATGGGGGAAAACGTTCTGGAAGGAACAGCATCGTGCACATCGTCCCAAGTCCCGTCAAGCATACCGAGTTGCAATACGAACAATATTGAAGAAGGGAACTCACGATGTCGGATTGTGCTCTCCTACAAGCTCAAAATGCCGTAACGATCGATCAGAAGAAGGGAAACACGGCCGAGGCGTCCACCTTACGATTATAATGAACAGTTCTCAAAGCCTGGATGCCATCCTAGCGACGAGGGCGGTATGTGCGGGTGAGACACATTTTCGAAGCTTCTCGTTTTGGTAAGCTAAGATACCCATCAGCAAACAACAGCGTTCGGATATCCGCAAACTACTTGCATTGTCAATGTACGTATCCTGGTGACACGAGGTCTCAGGTCACCGAGCTCGAACCCGTCCGTGCAATTTATCTACTCTCCTAAGCCGCATCGTGTAACACACGGCAAGCCTCAGTACTTGTATCTGCTGAACCAGTTTAGCGGACAACTGATAGTACTGCACAGAGCAGTGACCAACGTAGTGTTAGCCATCAGGCGGCGGTCGGGAGGCATACGTGATGGCAGCACAGCATCCGATGAAGATGAAATCGATGGATGAATACACGCCAACGCAGAAATCCACGATCTGTACCTCCGATCAAGCGCACTATCAGCAGCGACGTCGGCCAGTGCTTTGAGACCTTCCTACGGAATATGTGATGAGCCAGGGCCGTTAAAAGCGATTCGCTGCGACAGGCGCGCGTATATGCCGGTCAAACAAGGCTCAACGGTGAGGCTACCGAGGACGAGGTCCTTGGCATACGTATGACTGCCTACAGCAAGCGGAGATACACCACAGCTACCCATGCAACCGTAATTCATCTTCATCCTGAGCCGCTCGCCTGTACCGCGCGCTATCAGAACTATTTCCACTATGGGTGAACGACTTCGTACGTACGAGTAGTGCTATAATTGCCGAGGAAGGTGTACAGCATTTTGACAGAACACTGCTTGCCTGGAGGGATAGAAATGAGGAGGGCTGCGATAGTCAATGAGAGAAAGGAAGGGGGGGCCACCTAATTTGATTTCTGCAATCGATCACACACGTGACTGACGCGTTCGGCTGACACACACGCGTCGCGTGACGCGTTCTAAACATTCCAACATTATTCCCACTTCCTCGATGCCTGTTCGTCCATAATTTTAACGAGTCCACCTCCCGCCCGTACCCATCGCACAATTGGTCCTTGGAGCATGAAAAACTAACGCGCGTGCCCACTACCGGTAACTCGCAATTTGGGGTTCAAAATCATGACTCGTTCCCATCGAGAATGCGACTGGAACAATGAATAAAAGGCCCCGAAACTTCCGCAAAAAGTCCATCCGCTTTTGATGCGTGACTACAAACACAAGGATTAGCCAAAGTCTGGCCCTGAAAGGCTGGGCCCTATATGAGGCCTCGCTCTTGGCACGGGCTTGTGTTTTGAGCGCTAAGCTTCGAGCATCGCAAGCTTCGAGTCTCGAAGATACCGAACCTGCTTACAATGATTACTGATCATGGCTTGGGCTTCATAATTGACCAGATTCAAAAAAGCCAAGCCAACCCCTCGTGATGTACACTGCTACCCAGGGCGGCCTCTGTATATTGGTTTCAGCGTTCCCTCCTCCGATATCGGACTGAGGAATTATTATCGTTCCCCGCTGCACCATAGGTGAGCACTCCCTAGAGTGATATCCTTTGCAGTCAAAACCGCGGAGATAGCACCTTGTTATGCTTTCCGTTCTGTGACTTATTGATCTTTGAAGGTACCAATCCAGGGTAGTCCAGGGTACATCAAGATTCATCTCCACGTGGCCTACGGCCGAGTGTCGTCCCTATCACCTATACACTGCCACACTCCGGGCTCCCTGCGTTTTACTGATCCCCGTCCTATCCTAAAAACACTGGAATGGATCCAAGGAAACAGGGTTTGATCGGGCTAGTATCCGGTAGGGCAGTACTCCATTTGTCATATGTGAACCTGTAAAATAAGTAATTCAATAGATAAAGTCGTTTTTCGAGTAGAGAAAATAACTGTACGCATGTTCATAACTATTGTGTTCAACCCCGTCACCTGAGCGCCTTGTATGTGCGCTGCATCGCATCCTTTTTGTTACCGTGTCTATTGAGAGCCCCATTTCCGTCGTTATCCCTGAAATGCAATTCCTGTAACCATACGGTCCATAACTCAGAGTTAATGAGCGATACAGGTCCTAAAATGAGGATTTGTTGGGTAACACGGACAAATCATTGTCCGTTGTTACATCCTTTTCCTACATTTTCTCCGTGCGGAATCATTGCAGGATCCACGTGGGTATATTACACTGTAATACTACCTACCTACCTACCTACTTAATCGTTACCAGCTGTCTTTGCGCCCAGTACCGATGTCGATGAACGCTTTCGGATGGAGCATGGATAAGGTCTCCGAGCTAAGGTTTCTAACTTCATGATCGGTACAGGGGATTTGATATATCATGAGAAATCTCGGGGGCAGAAGTACTTTGCAGAGCTCTGTGACTGTTAAGTCGAGCATTATACTGCTTACCTCTTTCGTACTCACTTCCCTGACTTGATCTCGCGTTGCGCGACGGATGGCGGTCGTCGTTCAGCGCAAGAATGCCGCGTCTTCAAGACGGGCTCTTCACCTTCGATACTCCAAATTTAAAACATACGACGGTGTCGATCCAGCCTAACTGTGGGGAATGATGCGTACCTGTTTCGGATAAAATATATGCCTCTGTCTGTATTTCGTCCGACTTATGACTCAATCCCCGCGTACGCAATATTCTATGGCTTACAGAGAAATTTCACGTATTTAAGCCAGCGTATCGAGCAAAGGGAAGCCAGTTAACAATAACCCCACAGACTATTTGGCTTATGAACGTGTTTAACGTACGTTTTCTGACTATCCTTCATACCGCATCGATTGACTGCCGCGTTCCCTTTTCCTACCATCTAGGCTGGTTCACGCGTCTCCTTTTACGACTCGACCGGTCGACTCGTAAATGGTACTGTCCAGTCCATAACTCGCACCTCAGATGTGCGTATCCTTGCCTCACAGACCATCTATGTCAGCTCATTCACTACAGGGTGCCCAATTGGTTCTCATCAAGCGCGACAATGGCGGCACCGTAACTTTACCGTGAGCAATCCCTTTTTGCGGTGATAGCTTTCCAGCCTCACGCGACCGTAGGTCTGCGAGCGTGTTTCAAGCTTAGCCGACGATGGAGGTGATCGCAGACCATTTCCTTGATAAATACATAACTTCCTTGTGTTTTTTCGTATGCGGCGAGTAACTGTGAGCGTAACAATAGTATCTTAGCAGCATAGCGCATGGTTGAGAGGAAACATAGGATTTTTTACTGAATGAATAAACGCGAGAACAGGCAAGCCACTCGGAGTATCAAAGATTGCACATCCATGACCGTCGAGAGGATGCTGCAAACTGAGGGCCAGTCATCGTCTTTGTTCGATTTAGAGACTGAGTCCCAGGTTTCATATCTACAACGTTCCCCTGGACAGGGTACATACCGGTTTACTCGGCGACCGCGCATCGCGAAAGTGTGGAGAAACTGCTGACCAGAAAAACAAACGCAAGGGGGAAAGAAAGATAGAATCATCAAATACTCACGTCCTGGTCGTGTTCTTCTATGGAATATTATATATGGGCTCGAAAAGGCTCCGAGCTAGGTAGTTGAAATTAACCGCCGTAAATTCTCTCCTTATCCTACATTTCTTCACCTGAGAAATATTCCTGCTAGTCATCGCATGGTGCTTTGCGGTACAGTGAGGCTGGGTTTCCCTTGCGAAACCTATCCACTGCCGTGTTGCCTTAGGTACAGTACACCTCGGGCGTCGGACGTCGGATACTATAGCCTGCAGAAATAAGAACTTGGCACTGATGGCAGAGCTGACGTTTACCTCCGCCGAAGGAACTCCCTGTAAATGGTGATTGTCTCCGAAATTCCTGAAGAACTAGAGGCGCCGCGCCCTGGCGCTGACTCCATATGATAGATACAGCTGTAGATAGGTTAAGGGCAATAATACGGTCTCGAGGACGTTACTACCACATTTCTGAGTCGAACGAACAGCTTACACATCCATAAACATAGAACCGAGCCGGAACTCAGTTCTGCCCATCCCACGATTCTAGTCACAGAGATAATGACAGCAATTCCCTAGGTTCATCTCCATAATGCTCACTCGGACAAGGTTTATACTTGTTTTACAGTCAAAGCGGCGACTGCCTTCGACTTGTGACATAGATGGCTACGATTATCTACATGAACTTTCCTCACGCTGTAATATGATCATAGACTTTGATTAGTAATTAAATATAGTAAAAGGATACTCAGCGCGTGAATCCCGACGTATCGACGTTTTCCGCCATGAACAGGCGGAATTGCAAATTAAGCACCGCAGAGAACGCGACGCGTCGGTCACGTGCACTGTGGTTTAATTATTCCTGTTTGAATTTCATTGTTTATCAGTTGCTTCTTTCTTCCTTACTCTGACGTTTTCGATTACACGCCGCCGCTGGTCGCTCGGTCGTGATACTGTCCTGATATCTATGTCCAGCCATGAACGACCGACGAAGGTATTGTACTTTCTGGGACCTTGATACGTGGCGACGCCATTCGAAGGACGATATCGTGAGTGTCAGGAGTTCCGTTTTCGAACGGGTTACCCTTGACCTCGTTTTGACAGTATATATGGGTCGTTGCCTGGTCGTCTACGCAGTGCCTTTCGTCGCACTGCTTACAGTAACCCGGTTTCTACCGTGCATACTGCCGCTGGATGCGGCGCGAGCGGTTGTTACGACGACACGGTGGCAAGTTATCTCTGCTTGTTTAAAGAGTCAAACTCCGCTGAATCTGTTGTAGTATAAGCCGAAAATAATTCATAAAGCATCGCCCTTTGATGGTGTTCCCTACACTCGAGAACGGCTCTTTCTTCGATCCGTCGAGACTGAGCTTATTCGCCTGGCATCTCCTTGCATAGAGTTGTGATGTGATACGAGGTTTCCTTCTTTACAGTAACATAGGGGAATCCGTGGTCGTCAGTCTGGTGGGTCTGCTCCTGTGATATCTATCTGCCTGAGCCGATATTATCATCAGGTTCTTCACCCCGCGTACTTGACGGGATACCAAGGCTTCCAGGACCTTACAAACACCCTTCTCTGTGGGGCCAAATATTCCTATCTTTTCCATAATCGTTACTGTAGGAGCAAGAGTACTCAATGGATCATTTGCAGACTGTGTCTCGAATCTCGATGTTAGAAAAAGCGATCTTCAGCATTTTTACTGGAGAATTATTTCGTCTGGCTGGCAAATCTTATCAGGCCTTCTTCATTGAGTAACTGGGGCCACTCTCCCAGACCAATGAAGCTTGAAGTGTCAAGTGATAGATAGTGCTTGTACCAGATCACGGCCGTAGTTAAGTGCGAGGCCGGCAAGCTTTGCAACTGAGACTTGGATTGCTGTAATGTTCGTCTCATTCAAGATATCAGCCTACCGTCCATCCATTCAACCCCTATCATCAATCTCATATCTCGCATTCGCGTTGCCATGCTGAAATGATAATCGTCTCACCACTCAGGCTGACTCAGGAATCCGCAGCACATTTGCAGATCTGACCGTCAGTTTTCACGGGTCAGCTCATACCGTCACCGTATGGGCTGAAACTGTCCACGGCAGGGGAAAGGCATGGGTGCAACCGTCCCCGTTGACTGTATATTCAGCAATGCCGCTCGAGCGCTCATCCTTAGAGTCTTTTGACAAGAATAACTCTAAACTCTAAATTGACAAATAAGGCTAGTATCGGTCAGAACGGGACACGTTTCAGGCGAAAATACTGATATTGGCGGACCTGTCCTGAACCCATAAATTTGCCTCCCGTCAGAATCTCTATACGGTAGGGCCCGTATTCACCGTCATATAAATCTGTAAATACAGGTACGCCCTGCCTTAAATATGCTATGGTTAGATCAATGTGATGGTCCGTTCGCTTGTGCAGGTTTACCTCCGCAGTCTCCTTTTTGGCGAAGTACCTAGCACTCATCTTTGTGTTTTTTTTGTGGAACAGCCGTAGCGTCACAGAATGCTGGTGTGGGACCATCCTCCACGAGGTCCGAGACATTATGAATGTGCGTCCCAAAATTTTAGTTCTATTCGTTAGCTGACTCGTGCGACTTTTTGCACCGAAAACATTATCTATGGTTGTTCCCCAGACCAGACCCTTTCTGGCATTAACCAGATCGACGGCCTCTTCGCACCACGTTCGAAAAAGAGATATATCCATCTGCTAACGGCCTGATGATTCCCGGTATCCTTGACTTGAATCATTCAGGATGGAGAAACGTATGGTTTCACCGCTCCGATAAAGAAATTGTCACCGTTTGGGAACGTGCAGGCTACTCATGGAAGAGATATCGCGATTCGGTAAGGCTTCTTCATTAGACTTTGAGACAATAAATTGAAGCGTATGCTGGACAGTTGCTTCTGCAGGTTTCCGTGCGATGATCTGCGTGTTTTGCTTTAATCTCCCGGGCTCCTCAAAATGGCTCAAAGGATACGTCCTGCAAATATCATCAAGCATGGCTTGTTCATCTAAACAAGTGAATGCGCACGCCAAGGAGAGTATACAACGATCCTTGCTCCGGAAGCTCGATGTATTGACCAATTTTCAGACGGCAAGTGATTTTTTATTTCTATAAATCTCCTTACCCCAGACTTACAATAACACGGCTTTCAGCATCTTTCTACTATACCTCACATAATTTGCTCCGTGTCAATCTTCTATCTATTTCTCGTGTTTTGCGACCGAGTCGGGGATATTACAGGTAAGACTTGGGTACCATCCCTTTCATTTGTATCATTGACTTCTTTTCCGTATTTGTAAGTTCCAATCGCTGTGTCTGTGGTTTCCAAAGCTGCTCGGTTCGAAGAGATTGTCATAGTCTCCGCCCTCCCATACACCGTATGTTTGAGGACAGCGCTAGTCCCACTCTTTAACTCCATGTCACATCGACACGTTCCTAACAACGAGGTTACACGGCGCTTCCTGGAACAACCTCATGCCCTTGATCACTGGCGTGCGCCAAAAAGTGCCTTCCCGTATACAACCTTCATCTATCCCACCATCATGGCGAAACCAAAGAGCAGTACGAAATCGATCGTCCGTCCAACCATGATCGTACTGAAGGGCCTACAAGCAGCAGGCGACATGGCACCCTTTCCGTATATCAAAGGTCTCGCGGTTCTGACATTGACTGTGCTGGAAATTGTCGATGTACATTGTTGCCGTCCTACTTCGAATTAATCAGGCTGATCCATGGCGTATAGGCAGCGTCTACAAATAGAAAGGATATTGACGAGTTCGCTGAACGCATAGAGACTACGATCACTACATTTAAGAATATCGCAGATTGGTACTTAAGAGGTGGGGAAGAGGACTTATCTGATCTTCAGGGAGTGTGCAAAGATTTTCAGCGGTGTGTGCCCACGTTGTTGCCGTGCTTATCGACATCTTCTTATATAAAGGTCAGATGTCTCCAGGAGATTTTCCATGATCTACGCGAAATACAGAAGACGAACACTGATAAGATCAAGATAAAGCAGTATCTTATGATCACCGACGTGCGTGATAACATCAGCACTTTTATACAAAGGGCCGACAAATTACAGAGAGACTTTGAAGTACGTGGTTCCTTGATTATGACTAGAGTAATTCTCCGATGAACCTGTATGCTGCAGACGAGGATGGTCACAGAAACTGGTGCGATCGTGTCGTCAATCCGCCACGAGACCAAGTCAGGTTTTGCATCCATCAGGTCATCTTTAGACCGTCTCCATTTAGCAATCGAAGATGGATATACAACCCTCGAGCAGCGCCTGTATGTACCCCTTCGGAATGATCTAGGTCCACTTATTTCCAGCAATCATGAAGACCTTCTCACGGCAATCGAAGATAGCAGAGGGATCTACAAAGGAGTGGTACGCCTGCCTCACATATCTCTCTGTCTTGATATGAGCCTGTCGGGAATTTAGATTCATAATATCATTATGGGAGATATCAATCTTGGGTACAAGACAACTTCCTTCATAGAGAATTCGGCCACACATTCCCGAGTTAATTTCTTCGAACATCATTGTACTGCCAATGGACATGCCAAGATGGCTCGTGTGTATCGACGTCATCATTCATATGAGGAGGAGGATGTAAAGGTTAGATGGCTCGCATTCCATTACCTTACGATCCCACACCCAAGGTCCAACAGATGTTTTACGTTCGGTCAGTCCATCACACAGATCCCATTTTCTTCTAACTATTGAAAGTTTATACAGCCACGAGAATGTAACCCAACTATTCGGTGTTTGTCGTACGGCGCAGTTTCCTGCCTTGATCTTCCACGACCATTCGTTTCCTGAAGCGCGATTGTATTCCCTGTAATATTAATAACTTTCTGTGGCAGGAAACTCGCTTAACCGGACCGTTCATAAACATGGCGCATCACTTGATATGTTTCAGCTCATGACCTTTGAAGTGCAACTTCTAAGAGTACGAAATTTATAAGTATGAATGTTCCAGTGTTTCTTACGAGCCGTAGATAAAAGATCTGCGGGTCAGTGTATATTTAATATTGATGTGGCGCAGCTAATTCTTGCTCAGTCCGCCTATTATCACGTAAACTCCGTCACCAGCACTTTGGTCTCATATGTAAGTAATCTTTCTACGACACAGAAATAGTAGCACTCAGCTGGGCAATAGAACTATAGACCAACTGCCGTTTATGTGGTCGAATTTTACTAGACGTATTTTTAGAGGATCCGAATGCTCCCCTATATCATTGGACGAGGCTGGCCTGTGAACATTTTGATAGAGAACCTCCAGTACTCATCTCCAAATGCATGAGAAGTGCACCATGGGATTTCGACGACATTCATTATTGCTCTCATGTGCAGTATGATCTCCTGCGATGCTACATACCCGTCCATGACATCATGAAAATGTCATGGCATCTCTTCTTGTCAAGGCGCAGGAACTGATGGCTTCTGGGCGACACTTGGGTAAAGATGATCTACCCGTGCTATATAATAGTCTCCGCGGAATAACACTGGGGACAGTGTTGACAACGGAGGAGAGATTCAATCTTGGTTCTATGGCTAAGTCGCGATGCGTGCCACGGCGGCTTTCACAGATACAGCTCCTAGCGTAATTCCTTTGCCGCAACGTCATTTGATAGATTGGCATATTACTATTCACGGCCGCGGATTTCTCCCTTTAAATTCTGAATGCCGACACATGTAGCTACCAAGCGATGGGTATGTTAAAGCCGATGACTTCAACAGATTTTCATGACTTACACATGTCTGTCAGAATCGTATTTTCATGTTTGATCGCGACCATGCATCAGCGGCTACTTATGTGGCCAATATATACAACGTCGACTGGACATTGTAATGAATCCAAGACGGAAAGCTGCGATTCTGCTCTGATAGATTATTCCATTTCAGAGGAGATCAATTCCTGGTTTGCCTAGGCTGTACGAATCCCGAGAGAGCATCGTCATATTGGCATGGAACAACTTGGAGTAGATTGGTATTCTGCTCTCTTGTTCGGTGAGCCTCAATTTACTTTAATTGTAAGGAGGTTCTGATTGGGTTCCATCACGATTCGCAGATGTCCGGTTTGCACTAGAAATCGATCAGGAACACGAGTTCGAAAATGACGTGGATCTCCCACAAATGTATGCCCGATATACCCGAGAAGTAAATGATGCCTCCCCTCCGCCTTCTCCGACAGACGTTGACTTCGGAGTCATTTATCTTAATGTTCGACCTCCACGCGATATGCTCGCCCCCGGGCTTGAAATCGCATCATCCAAGCCTGAATTTCTGTTGTCACTTACACCAAGCTTTCGGCGGACTTTATCTTCAGAGATGGTGGAGAAGATATTTTACTTGAGGATACGTGAAACAGCTGTGTACGGCGCTTGCGTCCTGGAGAGACGCGGTCATAAATTTCTTCTCGCTCTACATGAAGCTTGTGGATTTGATCAGAAACTCGATGGGGAAGACATATCCCGCTTCTTCGAATTGCCTCGCATGGCAATGTATCCATGCCAACCATATCTAGGATATCGCCTTTACGAATGGCCAGCCTGTATGGATTGCTTTAGCGTACACACTCCTATAGTCGACAATTTCGGCATTGATTGGAAAACACCGGCACCTTCCCCGCTACATATCACCTCTTCATTTGAAGGACATACCCGTAGCACCATTCAACGAATTCGGACTGCGAGCGAGGCCAAAGCAGACATTGTCCCATTGTCGGAGATTTCTAGCAGCCGGTGGCCCTAATTCCAGTCCAAGGAATCCTCCAAACACAAGAGACCGACAGCGCATCCAGAGGTGTTCCGGAGAAGGTGGTTTGATCCCATACCAGGGGGAGGACCGCGTGTCGTAGCTACCGCCGAGGTCCGGAGCCGAGAACCCTGAGTACTGCACTACATCTAAGCACCGATGAAGAACACTATGGTAGAATAAAATAGAAGGAAGACTGCCAGATTGAAGGTGGTCTGTCCGCCATTGCGTTGGTCAAGACTGGAAGCAAGCCATTCGGGAATTTGGATCCTCAGATTGTTCGGATCAATTCGGTAGACAGAGGTAGATATTTGTTCGGTGATGGTCTGGCTGCCGGTGTGGTAGGTGCGTATTTCGATGAAGGCGAGAGCTTTTCAGAGGAGCAAGAGAATTGTGTCGTGACTGGTAGCCGTCGGGAGTATCACAGTTATGGGGTCTCGCCATGTTGGATCTGAGCCATCGAGCAGCTTTTTAACAAAGTAGTCCCAGCATCGTTGAAGGCAGGTGTAGGATCGAGCTCTCTGTCATTCCTTTCCGTCTACGAATCCCATCAGGTCAGTGCATAGAAACGGCATGAAGTGAGGCCGACGTACGAATAAGGTCACAGCTGTGAAATGTGTTGGCAGCCATTGAGGACGTGATCTTTTAGTGTGTCTCGAAGCTAGCTGAGGTCCTGAAGAGAACGTTACCATAGCTCCGTCATACACTGGTAATTTGGTGGCTTAACCCGTTCTAGGTTTGAGTAAAGGTCTGATTGGAGGAAACCGTCAAAAGTATAGATATTCGAGTCACTCACCATGCTAGATTATCACAAACCAGCGTCAGAGCTCCATTGCAGTGATATCACGAAAGTATCTGCGACATTTTTGAGACCTGGTGACTGAATACGAGAGAAAGTTTTGACAAGCGAGGACAGCTGAGTTCTGCTCGTTTATTGGGTAAGCCTCGATGAGCGAAAAGCATGGATTGTTATTCAGGTTTGAGAGGAAATGGGCTGTCGTAGAGGTAGATGGAAAACGAGGGCGGCAGTTCCCGGTTAGCCAGGAAAACCTTCGAAGGAGCGTGATCGCCTGGACCCTTGACAAGACCTAATATGGGTCTTCGATAGATGGATTCCTCGCTGCCGGGACCCTATTGATGCATTGTTCCCAGACCTCGGCAGCTATTCTGAGCAGGGCATCTTCGACGTCTCTCGAGTAACAAGGGGCAAAGGAGCTGTATTATCTTGGGAGTCAACCTGCTCACTACAGCACTTGTTGGACCAAGGCTCACCCTAGCAAAGCGAGCGTCGGAACAGATGGCCAAACCATGAATTCGGATACTGATATGACGGAGATAACATTGTGATGCGAGGATAACATGTCCTATTTGGACATCTCTCGCAATGCTAGCTTGCCATTGGTGCACGCACGCTCTTGACCATCGCAACTATCAATGACGTAGTGGGCTCTTGTTGGAACGGCCTCTTTTTCGCGCAGTTACGATGAGAGAATTAGGAAATGGGATTAGGAACCCCATTTAGAGAAGGCATACCAGTACATATAAATATGGGCTCTGTATGCAGTCTTTATTTGCCATCTGTGCCCTTTTCAGTCCTACAGCGATCTCCTACGCACAATATCTCTGGGTCCAACACGATTGGCGTTATGTCGTTTATGGCCAGCTCGCCGCAGAAACGGGTTCTTTGTCGCTCAAGAGCCTTGACGCAGTGGGACAGGTTGGTTTCCGTCGGCTCTCAGATAGCACACTTCTTCACGACCGTCAGACTGCGGCGATAGTGAGCTACGACCCGGCACTCAGAAGAATACGCGAGAGTGGTCTCGTCGCTTCAATCTATGCTTTGCAATGGAGGCGTCGTTAACAGAATCTCTTCTATCGGTATCCCGTAATTTTGGATCCATTTGCGCCGTATACATCAGCTTCTGGTTGGATACTGACGATCCCAGGTATCTTTGAAGAGCCCCAGGAGCTGGCTGCAGCTGTGGTCCTGAATGTCACCCGGATGTGGAGCCGACGACCATAAGGCAAGACACTTCGATAGCTGCTAGCGTCAGGGAACCGAAGGTCAGATTACGTTGATACTAGGGACCTGTCCACAATGATCCTCCTTGAGCTCGTGGACCTAACGACTCAAAGATTTGTCGCTCTTTTAGGACTGGGCACTGCGACCTACCGACATATCTCATTGTCCAGACAGGGCGCTTTGATCTTTCGAAAGCGCACGCTCACCGGAGAATGTAATTTCTCATGGAGAGAGTGAGAGTTCATCGTTCTGGCTTCTGCATTCGCTGGTTACTCAGTAGCATTCGCCGGCCTCGCTAGTGCCATCATGGAAATACGGAAAACAGAAATAGCGAATGGTGAATGGTGGGTTATTTTATAGATCATTACATGGCGGACATGACCTATACCTCGGTGAAATTATTGGTCTACGGTTTTTCTGGCTCATCGACGTGTAGCGCTTTCTGTAAAAAAAAAAATCCCGGGGAGGGGTGAAGCAACGCAGGAAAGATCCGGTATCCGGTCTATTCCGGTCCGGTCCTTGAATTGACGTAATTATTTGAAATTCAAAACGATCTTTCGTCGCCTTTTTTAACAACACCGACAGCATGTCTCCCTTGTTCCTTTTATCGTTTGGAGGTAGGGAGGGCTTCGCTATCTGTTCCAGGGGTCGATGTTGTTCTCTGTCCTGAGAGTTATTTCCTGTTGCATTGGTTTTTGTTGTGACAAGGGGTATCGCCTGCCGCCGCACTGTTTTCTATTGGCATGCTGCGACGAGGGACTGTTTCGTGTTCGTGTGCTCTGTTCGTGGTCCTGGCACTGGCCCGCAAAGTTTCTCTACTCCGCGAGACGTAGCAGCCGTGCGATCCAAACGGTGCGGCCACGGCGGACGGCTTGCCGTGTCAATGCTGTGGACCCTGCGGTTCCTGATTGGGACCTGGCGCCGGTACGAACACTTAGTGCGTGGGGGGCATTCGTCCTACGCCACCATCTTTATTCTCAAATCTGGTCTTCTCATATCACCGATACATCCGAGGTCAGCTCTGCCCTCGCTGCCTGCCGATGATAGTCGCCGTTCTGTCTCGTTCACCGCACTCACTTAGACATTCCTCAATTCCATGACTCTCTGATGCGGTCGCTCGGGAGGCTGACACTGGAATGTAGGACGCGGTTCTTTTTCTCGAAGATTGTCCTGATATCCATGGCCAGGATGAACCACCGGTGAAAGTATTGTGCTTTCTGGCAACTTGATACGAGGCGTAGCGACGTCCATCGAAGGAAGATATTGTGAGTGCCAGTAGTTTCGTCTTCGAAAGAGTTAACCTTGACCGTGTTTTATCAGCATATATCTTATGCAACGTTTTATGTCGCACTGTTTATTTTAACCCGTCCTCTGCCTCACATCTCCCCGTTGTGGATTGATGGGCTTCGGTGTCGTGGGAGAGATTATTATGATGCGGAGGTAAGCGCTGTCTCTGCTTCTTAAATGATACTCAGACGCTGGCTCAATCTAGGCTTATGTAGCTCGAAGATCGGAATAAGTCCAAAAGCATCGCCCTTTCACTATGTTCCCTAGAATGGCTTTATCGGATGACGTTCGTTTTCCGTGATTCCTTGAATCATCGAGACTAAGCCTTTTCGCCGGGTTTCTCCCAGTGTAGGGCTGTGACGTTGAAGTAAGTATCCTTCTTTACAGTAACGTCCGATGAAACGCACATTCCCTTGCATTTGACGGCCCCGTTAACCTGGATGCGCGAACTCCTGCGTCCATGTTTCTTTCTCTTCCTGAGATTCCTTCTGTTCTCAATGGTTTCCGACGAAACTGACAATATCATCTCTAGACCTCGAATTACTACCGTAGGTTTCATTCCGAAATACGGAATTCCTCGTTCAATTGGCTTTCTTTTCACTTGTTGCTATATCAGCTATGTGCTTAGATGATACGCTCAATGCGATCAGTTTCCCACCCAGGTCCTTGATTGATTTTGCTTTACCTCGACCCATCGATCGTATATCTGTCAATGTCACTCGTCCCAGTGTCTTTCGGACAAACAAACTCTGAATAGACAACGAAGGTTTGAATCGGCGAAAACGTCTTAAAATTGCAGACAAAAATCCCCCTATTGGCAGACGCGTACTGAACCCGCGATTTTGCCGCCCTACAGAATCCTAGACGGTATGGTTACTGTACCAGTATCAACTGTCCCATCATTCCGTAAAAACGCGTACGGTTGGGATACCATCCTCTTCTCACAATGGTCGTGAAGCTGATCAGTGGCTTATTGCTAGGTTGCGGGGCAATAAAGCTTTCGAAATCTGTCATGTTTTCCGCTTACCTTTTTAGCTGCAAGCGGATTTGCCGGTCTCATGATACGATAGAAGTTGATAGCCTCGCTTTGAACGTAAAGCTGGGAGAGAAATCCTCGTGTCAGTGTTTCTGTGTTTTGATTAGCACTTCTCTTTATCCTTGCAGTTTGTTCTTATGGGGCTCTGACATGACATTTTCGGCGCTTCCAGATTAGCCTTGGCTTCAGATGACCCGTGGGTTTCTTGAGTATTTCTGTCCAAATGTGTGGGCTAACTCGTTCACGATCATACCAGATTCACAATTGAAGCCCTTGCGATCACCCTACCGCTTCCATGTACGGATACTTGGCCAGTTTGAACTGTGCGTTCACAGTCTTTATCGTTCATCAGATTCTCCTTCCCACGACGGCGCTAAAACTCCAATTGTTAATCAGACTTTACAACATGCTCACTCCTTTAATCCCCCTCAGCCTCGTCCTTTCCGGACCTGCGACTAACATTACCAGCGTTGATGATCTCAAGTTCACCCCGACTGTCTCCAACACTGTCTCGGAGCCGGCCAGGATCTTGAAGTAAGGCACGATTTAGGATGATATTCTGCCAACATGCTCTTTCACCGTCACAAAGGGCGGAGAGACCGTTCCGTTCACTGGGATCAAGGTGGGTTACCTATGTTGTTTATTTCTGGAGACCGATTGACCTGTTTTTTGCAGCTTACAGTTTCATTGGAAGACGTTGATGACTCGGCCTTTGCGGTTATATCCCCTGGGAAATCGGTTACTATTAGTCATGAGTGTGAGCACTATATTCGCTCTTCATTGAAAGCTGTCAGCCTTACATGTTCGTCAATAGTATCAATAGTATTGACCCTCTTTGACTTTGCATCGACTGGTCCAGGAACGTTCACATTTGTGCCTGTCACGTCCTTCCAGACGGCCAGTCCAATGGCTAGACTCACGGATGCGGCGAGTCTTGATCATCTCTCCGTATCCTCCGGCTCCGTGGACGCGCACATCTCTGGAGACTTGGCGAAACGGGATCTCCCCGTCTTAGATGCTCGGGCTGTTGATAATTGTACCTAGGCTCAAGTTCTCAGAAGAGCTTCATCGACGCAAGGTTGGTATATGCAGACTCCTTTCTGGCGTGCACGACGCTGACATGTGTTTCAGCTATACCGAGGCGAAATCCTTAGCCTCTATTGCGTCTTCTTATATCTCCACCAGTGGAGCCAATTCTCCTTACACGGCTTATTACGGAGCTATATCGACGTGTCCAATTCGCAGGGTGTTCAACAACGCTGCAAGCGAAGCATCCCGCTCAAGAACGTACGTGATTTTCACTGATATTCCTCAAATTCCGACGTTGGATCAATATCTACCGATTGAGCCGCACGGATACGTTCCGTGCTTGTAGCAGCGCTGTCATCGCGTATAACGTGATATCTACTACGAATCTACTCATGTTCCTCTACGCATTTCATGGCTAGTTCATTCTAATGTTGTGTTGTCTACACAGATATACTTCTGTAATATCTTTTTCAGCGCAGTTCCTAACACCAATCTTTGTCCGTGGAACCTCTGTACTGTCTCATAATGTTCGGGGTGGAACCACCCTCCATGAGCTACGAAACCCATTGTGAATGCTGGTATACTTATAGTTTCGGTTGATTAGCGCACTCGTGAGACTTCTGGTACCGACGATCTTATCTACCGTTGTGCTTCTGACCATACGTTTCTGACGCTAACCAGCGCATTAACGCTGTTAACTACAATGTACGCCTTGTGTGTATGATACGAGGCTTATCCTTATTTCTCTCCAATGCTTCTCTGCCCAGGTATATCAGAACGCCCAGTGCTAGAAACGTCAGATAGGCATGGATATTTCTGCATGGAGGCTCAAAGCTTTCATATATGGTATTTCTCATATTCGAAGACTCGCCTAGGCTTATGATTCGTCTTTTTGTCCGTTGAACGAAACGAATACAGCTTTTTCATTGTATCATGAACGCGAGAGTGTCTGAGCATTTAGCCCCGATCGACAACGATCCCCAGCCTGGCGGAAGCAAATTTTTAAAAACTAATGTTCTGCTCCGCGTCCATGGAGCTGTATTTATATTCTACGACGCGATAGGCTATTCTAAGAGAGAGTGTGAAAGGAAATCCAATATCAGAACGAGAGGATAAGTATATTTAATAAAAATGAAAGAATCAAGCCTCAAATTAGCAGGCCGGAACTGTATGTACTTTAACGTTCTTCTCCGTAAGGCTACCATTATCACTTCCACTATGATGAGAAAGATGCCGGGGTTCCCTTCCACCTGTCGTCGATCCGAAAGCATCTCCATCCCCGGCGACATCCTGCTCGAGCCCAACATAATCATACGAAAACTCGCCCATATCGTGGTCATCCAGCCCACTGACCTCCGCCTCTTCTGATCCTCGTAACCGACATCCCGGGATGAAGTGCATGATCCACAATATGATGGTAGTCATCACAAAGGTGTATGCGACTCCAGAGACGCTGTCAGCGAGCTGGTATCCCAATTGGATGTAGTGGTGGTCGATCCAACCTCCGTCTATGACAGAGATACCATCGAATCCGGCGATAGACGCTTGAGCGAAGAGGGCAGTGAGGATATTCCCGAGGACACCTCCGATACCGTGAGATGCCCAAATATCAAGGGTGTCGTCATAACCAAAGGTGTACTTGAGTTGAGTCGCGAAGTTGCAGCAAGTACCAGCCATAACGCCGAACAGAACGGCGGCAGCTAAGGCGAAGTTAAGAATGGCCGAAATATGGAGTGGATAGGGAAATACTCACGCGCTCCGACGAATCCACAAGCAGGGGTGATGGCAACCAATCCTGAGATAGCGCCGGAACAGAAGCCAATGGCTGACCACTTCTTCTCGAGACGATAGTCCCAGAGCATCCAGGTCAGACCGCCCATGCTCGCAGCCAAATTCGTCACGATACATGCATGAGCGGCTCTGAGGTTGGCGCTGAGGGCGCTGCCGCCATTGAATCCAAACCATCCAAACCACAGAAAGACGACTAGGTCATAGTGAGCATTGAACTAGGCTTCTATAAAAGAATGTGTACCTCCGAGAATGACGTATGTCGTGTTATGCGGCTTATACATGAGCCTCTCCGTTCCCCAGTCCTTTCGCTTGCCGAGATATATGCTGATAGCGAGCGCCGCCGTGCCGGAAGTGATATGTACCGGGGTGCCGCCTGCAAAGTCCAGTCCACCCATGACGAACGACCACCCGTTTGCTGACCATGTCCAACACGCGACTGGGTCGTACACTAGCGTCGACCACGCGAAGATGAAAATAGGGACTGGTGCTAGACGTCCGCGCTCTGCTAGGGCTCCGAGAGCAATCATGGGTGTTGCAGCGGCGAACATGAGCTGGTAGAGACAGAAGACAAGGGCGGGAAGTCGGGCGGTTCCCATTGATGACGCATCCAGAACGCCTTTCAACCCAAAGTATTCTGGAAAAGAGTGAGAAGGTAGGGGCTGTTAAGTGCGTTATGGACATGCTGAGGTCGCCGATGTAGGCACTTCCGGTTTCACTAAAGGCGAGGGAGTAACCCCAGATGAACCACTGTTGGAGCATCAGCGAGATATGAGGGTGAAGGGCCATTCGCACGCACTTGGAAAGACACGACAGCAAGGCAGACGAGACTCAGATAGACTTGGCTAAGCGCGTTCTTTCGTCTGAGCAGACCAGAATACATGTATCCAAGACCGGGGATCATGAGCCAGACAAGCGCGGTGCAGGTGAGCGTCCAGGCGATGTCACCATTGTTGTACACGGAGACAACTCCGTCGGCATCAGTCGCGGTAATGGTTCCTACTGTAGATTATATCAGCTGGACGATAAGACGAAGACGAATGGAGACTAGCAAGCATCGTAGGTGATGTTCGCCATCGCAGAAAGGTGAAGAGAGAAAGAAGATAAGAGAGAGAATTGGCTTCTGTGATCGGGTGGGCTTCTTTATCGCACGCAAGGGCTTGGCATACCCCTGGGAAAACGCGAATCATATGGAACGCGTTGAAGATAACAGGAGCGCCTCATCTAGTACAGGGACTCTGGTCAAGAATGAAGCGGTTGTCGTCGTCACATGCCTGCAAAGCGCGCATTAATTCTCTTCATCGAAAAGAACGCGACTTTGGTTACGGGAAGAGAGGGCAATGAGGGGCAATGCATGCACTTACAAGTCTCATACATGCATTCCTATGTATCCATGTAGATAAGGCCGACGCCGTTGTCGTCCGCTGTGGACAAAAAATCAAATGACTCATGGCACAGCCGCGGCGGAGATGATGATAACGAAATCCATTCGCAGCGGTGGATGTAGGAGTCTTAACGGTCAAGAAACTTGTGAGAACTCTCATCATCAAGAACGAAAAAGAGTCGCACCATCTTACCGACAATAAATTTCAGCCAAAAAGGAAATCTTTCTGTCAGAGACCTTTGGGCGAGAGCGACAGCCGCGACAGAATACGCTTGAATGTCCGGATTTCATAGCCTCGGCAGCAGAGTTGGTCAGAAAAACTGTGCGAGTATGCTCACTCGAGGTGACCAGGCTGAGTCAAAGAGACAAATCGGAGGAAAGAGGGGCGGGGCGGGCGGTAAAAGTGCCCACGGAAGCAGCCGTAGTAATTGCCAATAAAGTCGGCCCGCAGCAACCGTCCGTTTCCTTCTGCGTCCGCTCCACCAGCGCTTGGCTTGCCATGTCAGGGCTGCGGACCCGGCCGTTCCTGATTGGGACCTGGCGCCGGTACACCGCACAACCACCACCTTGTCTCCGACTTCTTACCGTCGAGGAGGAAGAATACTTAACGATTTCGTCACATACTGCTATCCAGGAGTTGCCAGGCATGTCCGTTGAACTCAACTGCAATGACTAAGATATCTAGTCACCTAAGTCTTGTTCACGTCCGTGATTTTTAACATTTCGGGGTCTCAGATGTATGGAGATAAAAACACAACAAAGTGTGAGTGACAGTCCTAGTTTGATAGCCCGGATATGCATTTTTAACTGATACGGAACAGGAACTTAGGAAATTTCGGGACCGAATTGAATACCATTGGCGTTGCAACATATGGTCAGTGAATTACCAGTATGCATCAGCGATTTGAATCATTGATTTTTCATAGTGTGAGTACATGTCCACTCGGAGAGACCGGGCTGTCATGGGGAAATACAGGGAGTCTGAATCCGCAGGACGGTTCGATAATGGATTGGCGACAGATCAACTAAATTGTTCGGGAAAAGATACCTACGGCCTACTTATGTCTTGTCGGATGCTGTTCAAGAAATATTCAGCATAACCCACGATGCTAAGGGACCATACTGTGCTTCAAGAAACTGTCAGAGTACATGGAGGATACCATAACAACATGGGAATCTCTCCGCGCTCACAGCGCTGATCAAGCGCCTCGCCTCTCATGCTGTTATGCTAACCTGGTCCAGCAGAGACATATGTATACGACCCATATCCTCCCTCCAAACAATAAGAATCCAGTCCCCTTCCGAGGTCAGTTGAAAAACTCCCTTAAGAGTATCTACTGACGATTCCTCATTCAGAGACGACGCTATGAGTTATAACTACTACCACAACCGCCGACCCCGCCACGTTTCCGTCCCTAATGGGTATGGCGCAATGCCTGCACAGACCCAGTCTTATCACGACACGGCGTACCCAACTTCTCATGCACCCCTCATCAGGGCCACCGTACAACTGCTGCCTACCCGCCACGCCCTTCTCATGCTCCGGTACACACAATCTCGAATGGCGGTAACGTCCGAGGCTCTTCAGCCACCCGCCGCTCGTCCTCCCGCAACGAGCCCAGCACCGCTCTTGTCCCTTACAACCCAACCGTTGCTACGAAGAATCGCGTCACTTCCGACGCGAGGAACTGCACTCTCAATCTCCACAATTAGGCGCGAAACCATTCCTCTGCTAACGTTCCTCACATTGGGCGGCCATCTACTGCTTCAAACGGCCAGAATAGCATCCCCTTTCCTCGTCTGGGCGCTCCAAGAAATCGTGTCCCCTCGGAAGGCTACAACCGGGAGCGAAACCAGGCCTCTACTCAGGTTCCTTACACTGCGCAGCCAAGCCCCTCGGCCACTGCTACACATCAGCGAGCTCGTGACGCTTCTAACGCTAGCAGTTCCTCCTGCTCGACGTGTTCATCTACCAGCTCTTCTTCTGGAGCTCGTTCCTTCACAAACATAATTCACGTCCGCACTGGTGGTATCAAAGCGCCCCTCTTCTATCACCGCCGTTAGATACAATACAGATCTACGTACCTTGTATGCATTGACCTGTAGTAGTGTACGAATCCAGTCTCTTTTTTCCTTTTTTCCGATTGATAAACAGTAGATGAGAGTCAAGGGAGTGCGTTTGTGGGGTTCTTGTTGATTAGCCTCCTATGAGGCGTAAAGGATCTGATGATAACCTCCAAAGACAAATGGGGATAGCCACTAGTTGCCGCTTTCATTCCTCAACGAACTTCACATCTCTGTTACAAGAAGTGGTTCGCTATCTACAAAAATAGTTACCGTGGTCCTAACCCTCCTCGTCATACTCTTCACTATCATAGCCGACATCCGCGTCTGCGACTCTCCGCCGTATGACCTCTTCCCATATCTCTTTCCCAAGCATCGTCTGCCACCGCGGATCGTCCATAGGTGCGATATCATCACCATCGTCTTCTAGACCCACACCCAGTTCCTCCATCATCCTCAGGATGGTATTCGTAGAGTATTCATTCCTAATATCGCCATGGAAAATAGTCGATCGAATGGAGCTGTGGAAGTGTGCACGCAAGAATGTCTCGAATTGGGCATCATGTTCTCGTGGAGGCATGTGGGTAGGGAGAAGGGAGCGTGCTGATCCCATCTCGCGGAATATGACGATGTGGTAGTTGTCCTGCATGTCTTGACATGAGAGCAGAATACGAGCTAAGAAGCTGAGAGACGTACGTCGATGTCGACACTGAACGCATTATCATTGAAGAATGGTATGAGCTGCTTGTGCATCAGAACTGCGTTCGACGACTTTTCCAATTCTCTGGAACTCAGACCAGCTGTTTCGCGCTGAGAGCTGGCAGGGAAGGCCTTGGTAAGGAATTCTTTTAGTGTCAGACAACGGCTGTTGGCTACGTGAAGAACTGACTATCCATGTTACTTCGGTCAACTCTCGAGGAACAGATCGTGTGAACAAACAGCGATTTTCATCACGCTGAAAGACTTGTGTTTGCATTGAAGGTGGAACATCAAACTATTGGAGGTCATGAGTTCGGTTGGAAGAAAAACAAAAACACTGTACAATTTTGCGAGGATCGATAATACGACGCCCGTCGAGGAAATCTTGGATATGTATTGATTGCGTGGCTTTGAATGACTGCATGTCCACCATGAGTATAGGGCTTTTCTTTTTCGGCTCTGTAAAACAAGAGTTCGATGCTAATTTCGTACGATATATTGGGACGGACCAGCGAAGTACCAGCCATAGTCTCCTGGGGGGAGAGCATCTGTGGAGAGCATAGGTATTTCAGGTCCAGTAGGTAGGATACCATACGTCAAAACGCCATAAGAGCTTACATCCACCGGGCAGAGATGGAACTCTTTCCAAGATGCCTGCATTATATCTTGTGCCCATCTTTTGATGAGACCACTCGAGACAGGTGTGACGCGCTGGTTAATTCCTGCCAATAAGATTCACAGACGATCAATGTAATCGGAAGCTTATCTCACCTATAATGAGGTGGGAAGGATACGTGTTGGACCAGATAAAGGTATCGCGCTGGAGCTTTGAGGATATTGAGGATAGGACATGCGATGGTCGAGGATCCATCATCAACGGAGGAGGAAGAAACGTCCGGGTCCGAATAATTGAAATTCCACGTGGAGCGAGCGGGCTGATAATTGCATGAGCTAAGCGTTGAAAGACTGGTTTAAACCGAGTTTGGCTCCAAGTGGCGTCCAGGTCAAACGTGGTAAGTACTCGCACACTGCAGTAAGAGGATAATGCGGTCCAAGAATGAAGTTTCGAAAAAGAAAATTAAAAAATGAGTAGCCCAAGAGTAGCCATCGAGTCTTGTCTTGAATAGAGAGCCCACAATAAAAGGAATGTATTCGCACCGATGCATCGATGGAGCAAGACGAGATACATACCTACGAGAATATTTTTTCGACTCTATAAGGAAGAAAATTCATGTTGCAGCAGTAGAGGTCGATAAAGAAGCGACAGTATCATGCAAGACAGAACTGATGGCGGTCAAGAGCAACACATGAAACGTTCGGGCTCGGACAACACGCCAAACGATGATGTTTGTTAGTCATGCCGAATCTACCCGTAGTGCCAATTGTTTGTAGTTTTCGAACGAAGGGAATATAGCGTACCTTCCGCATTATATGGATGCCCAGAAGTCTTCAGCCCGGTATTGTCGTTGGGAGACGGGAATAATTGAAAGAGGTAGACCTAGTCAACCCGATTTTGTGTCAATCAGTCGAAATATTCACGCGTGGTAGCGACGCACGTCACTGTTATGGTCCTGTCACTCGAGGCTGATCCTCCCGCCAAGAATCAACGATTGCTTATTTACACTTAGGTACGATGTTTGCAACGCAAGGCACAGACGGGCAGGTGAAGATGCGTATATCCTGAGAAATTTATGTCCAACAAGGACTGTCTTTCGAAGATGCTGGCATTCAGTCACTCTAATATGGTCACAGCTGCCGTAGACGAGGGGAAACATTCACCGCTTCATAAGATTTCCAGTCGAGGAATAGTCAGGCGCTCGAAGGATACTCTGTAAACAAATATCAGACAATCGTTATTGAGGAAGAAAATAGCACGCATACCAGAGTCAATTTCGAGGTCTTAGCACATCGCAGGTACAGTTCACTTTCACATTCGAGCAGACTAGTAGTGGTATGTATTGGAGGGAAGTGCGCCCTTCCTGCATTATGTACGTAAACACGAAGTTACGCCGGGCAGTGATTTTCAATGACACTTAGAATGACGCTGCTTTGAAGACAAGAAAGCCGTCGTGTTTCTGGGTTACGAGGGTATGCTTTCCAACCCCTCAGCTTAGGCAACCCGTGAAACGACGATGTCCACTAGGCCAAAGAAAGAGTCGACTCGGTCAAATTGATACCTAATTCGCTCAGCCACAGCAGTACAGGAGGCTTGAGCTATCGAGGTGATAAACGACAGCTGAGCTTAAAGTGACATGGTTACCGGTCCGGTTATGAGCTAATTCATTCGGGACTCGGTGTCTTTACGAGTACGCATGTCATCATCCTGCAAGCCGATCCAGACAGGTCCTCCTGACACTGTTCACTATTCAGAGAGTGAGGATTGAGGTCAAAATGCAAGGAGCTAACGGTCCAATAAATATGCATACGTGCTGTTAGCGAGATTCAAGAAGGTAACCGCTGCGGACGTTGGGACTCACGCTGCTCTCCTTACATAAAGTTGTCGTAATATTTCAGGTTCACGAATATGAGGACGTTCACCTCCCAAGCACCTCCCAAGCTTTTCTATCCCATAGGTTCTTCAAGCGCTCGATGGCTGCAAACAAATACCAGGCGAAATCGTCAAAGAAGGTCAATATCATGCATACCAGACGAGTAAAAGCCAAGAGTTTACGTCACAAATGCAGGTCATTCTTGCGTTCAAGACTTACAGTCCAGCAGGGGCATCCATTTGAGGAACCATGTCTGGTGGTTATGTCCGTCATCATGGTGACAGTACTGTTCATCTTCATGGCGATGCTTATACGTCTAACTCGGTAGTTGGAATCAGTCATGACTGCACTTATTACATCTGCATTGAATGCAACGGAATTTCATGAACGCCGCGTTTCCGTCATGCAAGAAACAAACGCTACTGTGTATTTTCATACTACCAGAAATTTAGAAAACGTCCAGCACATTCGATTCAATGCTGTAACACAAGCAGCCAATACAGGTAGACAAGAAAATTTTCCGCCGCTATTACTTTTAAGTTGTCATCGGACCTCCAACGCCCATTTCTGACCCATTTAGTCGACTTGAAGACAAGGTATAATCTATTTTGATCTATTGAAAACATATTCTACCGGAGTACGCATGAATGTTGACCGCAATTCAGAACCTTTTTATTATTCTAGCACGTGTTATTTATATACAGTGAGGGAATATTAGCTTGTAAACATATCGTATTTTCTACTGGGGGACCACGATTCAGACGTGGGACAGCTCATCATCGGCTATCTTGTTTACAGATGGCGAACTAAGTGATCTGACATCTTCAATGGCACTGTTCTTTTGAAAAATATGGGACATTTCTGGTTCGAGATCAGGATTCAAAGTAGTCCACCCAAAAATATATATGGAAAGCCTTACCATACTCCTCCTGACCTGCGGGGTCATACTGGGTATGAATCTGGGTCGTGATGTTGACGGCCCTGCAACATGTAACGTATGAGGCCTAATAATGAAGTTGTGAAGAAAAGTGCGTACACAGCACTCCGTGTCCTCTGTCCCGTTTGGCCACTGACTGTGGTACCGTATTCATCAATACCAGTGGAATGCGCCACCTTAATGAGAAGACGCGACATGGACATCTCGATTTGGAGCTTGACGATGTACGTGATAGGATGAAACTAGCAACACTATCGTCAGAGAACTCAGCGCTAAAATGAGAACCCTACCTGAGTATAAACGAAGGGATTCTTGAGAGTCGTGGCGCCCATGAGAAGAACATCCATCGCAATGGAAACGATGATGATATGCTGGTTGAAGCTGTTTTCAAGAAATCGTCAAACACAGCTATACGACGTTCACATTGTAACTTACCGCATCACCCTGTCGTATTTCTTCAAACCGTGGTCCACAAGGCGGCCTTTTACCATGCGAATGAAGAGGATGTTTAATGCCAGGTCCAACACTGAAACATAAACTATGAGTCTCTCTGGAGAAAAGAGTTCCCGGGTACTCACGAAGATAGATAGCTTTTTCGAACTTGTCCCACCTACAGGAAGGTGTGGGTATCCGATAGACGAGTCGTGAGTACGGCACTTACCACTTATTCAACTGGAAAGGATCACGTCAGTTTTTTCGAACTTCAAAGACGAAAGGATAAAAGAACGTACACTCATATATGACGAATTAATCTGTAACTCAGCAGGTATCCCTATGTAGTGACGCTGAGGTGTAAAGCGCTTTCAGTGATGAGATGTTCGCTTACAAATACAAGACGTAGAAATGGAAACGACAGATACAACCCCGATAACCACGAGCTTGAGTGTAAGCTATGCAAGATGATACTGTGAGCTTCGATATCTCGAATGAGAAGAAAAGGAGGTGCCTCACTCTCTGAGATGGTTGCTGAATTAGAATACACAATCTGTTGACGATGATGAGCATCAGACATTGAACCTTCAGAACAACAGTTAGCGCGTCATTGAATAATTTGCCTCAATGACGCTTACCTGAACAATCCAGCAGATGATGCATGCAAGAAAAAATCCAATGCTGGGGTTGATAAACTTCTGCCTATGATTTCGAAGGGGTTTCCGTGAAGTCACAAAGTTGAGCAGAGATTGAGAGAGAACCTACAGATAACACCAAGATATAACCTTTCGGGAAAGAGCGTATGAGTACTTGCCAATGACAAGGATACGATAAAGGCTCACCGCATAGGTTGTGTTCCTGATTTTAGAAAGTCAGACTTCACGGCTGCGGTCAACATAGAGAGGAGACATACGCCATGATTTCAAGCCAGATCATGATAATATAGGCAGAAACCTGTAGTAGATGCAGAATATTAGAGCCGGCAGAAAACCCGACCAAGAATCGCACCCTGCTGGCTCGTTTGGTTTCTAACGCAGCACGCCACACAACTTGGATAGAAAAGCCAAACTACAAGACGATTCAGATAAAAGGTAGTATAAAATTCGAGCTCACACTCACGAAAAAACCGAAGACGATAGAACCAAGGATCGAATCTCCTCTACTCACGTACAGCAGCTCAAACCTAGGGAATATTCACACTAAGTCTGGGCCATAGAACGAAAGTCAGATGACGCATACGGCTTCTCGGTTTTGAACCCGATGTCGAAGGCCTGGGAGTCGGACATTCTTCTAGCTGCTTGCCAGATGCCGTCAAAGGTGAGTAAAGAGCGTGAAAGCAAACCCAGGAGTTCGTAGGAAATCTATTTTTCCAAGGACATTATATATCGCAATTTAAGCGAACGAGCAGCCCATCAGGGGTGGTCCTCTCCATTCTCCAATGACATGATTATCTGTGGAAATTAAAAGGAACCATTCTGACCAGCAATAGAACTCGACATGCTCACGTTGTCAAGCCGACATTTCCCCGCCAAAAGTACGTATCTAGGCCACCGCAAGCCCTCGACACCGGTTGCGACATCTGATGGGTCCAGCCCGTTATGCTTATGATCTTGTATTTTGCATCTCGTTTCGTTGGAAGGTGTTGCAGCAAGGGCCTTGTTGATTTCTTTTCTTGGCAATACGTACAATGACCCAAGCCTCCTGATGCAAATATTTTCACAGATAGAGAAATCTCCGGAGAATGCGGACCCTGAACACAAACACCGCTTGCTCTGGACGAAGAGTTCAAAATTTCCGTCTTCTTTCTCGCTTGTATTGGCTCAAGCACCGACGTTCCGGCACTCTCGTGGATTTGGGACTCAATGTGCATCCTTAACACCGTTATTTCACTGTCGTTAAGTGGTGAAAATCAGTATTCGAACTATTCACCCGACGCGTAATTTAGTAGTCCCATTCATTTCGGTTGGTTTGCGGCACAGGATGATTGGACCGTGCCATGCGAGAACTTCAGATCTCTGTTTCAGTCTCCGCTCGGCTGAAACGGTCCGAGTTCTCCCGCAAAGCTTACCCGGACCAAACGGAATCCCAGGGAGAAAACTCACTAGTACTCTAACTCACTAGTACTCTGACATGCTTTGCCGCTCTGTTTCAACAGGAACCTGTATATTTCCATCAGAGATTCATGACTCCCATTTATATACGTACATTTAGATCTCCATAGTCCCGGGTCCGTGACGTCGCGGAATGACATGGGTACGAACACAATTGGTTCACAAGATCGCAGTCAAAGTTAAAAAGTGTAAATCCTTACCTACTTCACCGGCTGCAATCAGTTTTTGAAACATTTGATGGAGAAAACCACGCGCAGCAACCCCAACAGTAGCCCTTCGATGTTCGTGATGTTTCTTAAAGATACATGCCCCTGGGCGGGCGCATCTTAAACGGCTTCGAGATTCTCAGCCAAGTCGGCCCGCTGAAGAAGATAAAGAAATCCGGTAGCAATGTTTTCCGGCCCATGGCCGCTTTCCAAGGCGGATAGAATGTCAATAGCTTCTGTGATACCTGACACTGAAGCCAAGCGTTCTCTGTCAGTCAAACTTCAAAGCCCTCAAGCCTCAGCAAAATCGTGGCAAGTGCGGCATATTTCGTCAAATTAATTGGCTGAATAATCTCCTAATTCACCGCACTTTGACAAAGCAGACAACTAAGTGATCACGGTATATACTACAATAGAAATTTCGATCACAAGTTCGCACGACGGCCACTCCTTATGTTGCAGACCTTCGTTTCGGTTTCCCCAAAGATCATTTTCGCCTGTAGAAACAAGCATTTGTAGTACGGACTTATCTTTTCTTGCGCCGTCGGTTTTTTTTCCACACGGAAAAGATTCATGAATGAGATCGTATGGCACGGCGCGTCGGACTCGCACATGTTGCGCTGCACGCGGATCAAGCGTATTTAGGAGCTGCAAACAGAAATTCCCGCTGCCTTGGTAAGCGGCTTCTTATCCTTTGCTATTGACAGCATTTTTGGCTGTAGATTTGGTCAAATCTAATCAATTCAGTTCCCCCCTATCTTTGATATTGTATGGCGTGGGTTTTCCAGCTCAGAAAGTCCATTTCGTCGTCGTCTGAATGGAAATGTTCCGGCTGCTGATGAGAAATGATCTCGTTCCAATTCTTGCCGCGCACGGTAGGTAGGTAGGTAGGTAAGTAGTATTACGCGGCAGTGTAAGCTTAGTCGACCAATGATTGCTGTTTCACTAGTCCACACAGTGAACGCCGGTCCCAGATATTACGTACACGACAAAGGAAGTAAGTAAGCAGTAAATATGTACATTACAACTTTCATCTGTATGACGCCCGGATCCAACCCTCCGGGATCTTGTAATCAAGATCGATCAGCCATACTGCGGGGGCCCATTGAATACATGGAAGCTTTGGGCACGCAGCGACAACGCAACGGTGTACCCTTTGTCCATGAGTTTCAATATGTATCATCGCAAAAGCTGCGGACGTCGGAAACATTATGGACAGCTATTTGTTGTGGCCATCCATGAAACACTAGATTGTTTACTTTTTGAAGGGTGACTACCACTAAGCGAACTTTTTTGCTTCTACGCTGCTTATTCTCTGGTCTCAAGACTCGAGTCCAACACCTGTACTCATACTCAAGGAGATTCCGAATACTGTGTATACAGGCTCGGTCTTATGTGGGTTTTTGGTTCGGTGGCGGTGCATTTTGGATAATTACGTGTGTCGGCCCGCTGGTCCGTACCATGACGTCGCTGTTCGGTTCTCACCAGCTCCTGAGCATCGTTGCTCTTCTTACTTTGTTCTTACTTTTTCCGTTGATATCTGCTTGCAGGCGTACTTCTCTCTGCAGCACGTCATGTTTATGCTATGATGTACATTCGTTATCCTGCTCTGCGCTTCCAATGTCTGTTAACCCGTGTTTCGCTCTGCTTTATTTGATCTCTCTGCTCCCTCCAGCAGCGTTTCATCAAATCATGTCCAAAATGCCATCGATAGCCCTCATCTGGCGCTCGTAGCCTCCTTCTCTATCCTCGCCTTAACTCACGCGCATCATTTGTCCTGCACGTCATCCGAAATGCTGTATGGATGGACAGGCTGGCCAATCCCATTTCATTCCTCAAAGCTGTATCCACCCTGTCGCTTGTCCATCTATAGAGGATCTCCGAGGAAGGACTTACAGAGACATGCCCGTTTAAATTTAAACTTTAAACGGGGAATCGCAGGGGGGTTCCCTCGGTGGTCTTCCGCGCGGTTACGTTCAGGTTCAGGTACGTGCCTCATGGACTGCATCGACAACACACACATCTCGTTTCTAGCTTATCTATGGCCACTTCCACTCTTAGAGCCCGCCTGTTTGATACAGTGGCCTTGTAGGCAGCCCTGTCGCTTACCACACTGACGCCTTCTCAAGCATTTAATACTATCCATCGTTTATAATGTACAAATTTCGTAATGAACAGGATCTTAAGGATCATCACAATACCGACGGCACACACCAATTTATTCCGTAAATTAGTGCCTCACTCTCGCCCTGTGTTCAGCGAATCACGGAAAGTATGCTTGGTGGTTTGACTGCTGCCCCTGACGCCGCTACCCCAAGGCGTTGACGACGATGACTTTCCTTGACGCACAAGCTACACTTAGAGATCATCTCTTGCCGATGAGGTGGACGTACTTTCTAATGACATATAGATACCAATAGCGTGTTTCTGGCGACCCTTGAATCCAATTGGTACTGCGCTAGGTGTACCCTTAGCAAAGAAGGACAATATCACGCATACCAGACGCACAAAAGCCAAGAGTTTACATCACAGATGCAGGCCATTCTTGCCTTCCAGACTTCCAGTCCAGCAGGGACATCCATTTGAGGAGCCATGGAGGAAGGAAAGAAGCGACGAGGGCGGTCAAGCATCACAATAAAGGCATTCAAACGAAACACCTGAGTAGTAACACGTTCCATGATTTGCAATTTCAATTTGCTATCTATTCACAAGATCACTATTCCGGAGCAAAATCAGCACAGTGCCGAAATTGACTCGAGTCGTCTTTCATTGTAACAGTCACCATCTGTTCACCTCTTCGAGTCGTTCCCTGGTTCAACCACTCCTATGGACGTAGAAGAGCCTTTTCTTGGTCTGCTTATCGTTATATCTGACGATGAGGATGACAGGCGGGATACAACAAGATCCCGTAATTCGTTATCTGTAACGCTGAACGTGTGTATCTCGATTTCCGTCGCCGCAACCTCGAATTCTCGAGCAAGTCCTGTGATTCCAACGCGCGGTTCACGAGCTGTCGTATTTCGCGCTGCAAAACACGTTACTCGTATCCTTAGAAGGGGGGCTACACATTTGCGATCCTCGGGAGTACGGCTTGCTACCTTTATGGAAATAACTGCTTACCAAATGCGATTTGACTACTGCTCGTAATGTCTTCTTCGTGATATTGACAAAGTGGTACGAGGATATCGACATAGTAATGTTATCGCACACCTGCGATCTAAAGTTGCTGAAGAGAATTTTGGTTACCGAGAATCCGCATCATTTCCAGCTTGTGGACGCCAAGACACCCGGCGCTACGTGGAAGGTCCTGTGGTACCAAGATTACGTAGAAGGTAAACTGGCGAAGACCAAGGTCGATATCCTCAAGCCGGGGGTATTGCACCTGCCGATGACATTTTCAGAGGCTATAGTCGATAGGCAGGGACTTCCGGTCGTTCCCATGTCGATCCGTCTCCTGCATAAGCTCCAAGGATGGAAGGATAACATGGACTCCGACCTACCGCGTCTTCGGAGCAAGCAGGACGCCGATGTGGGAGATATATGCTCGTTGTTGAAGATCATCATTGAGGGAATGAGCATCCATGAAAGGACAAATGCAACACATTGGAAAAGGTTCGCACTGGAGCGGTTTGATGAAGGATTCCGAGATGATACAGGACGTTGGGTGGAGTTGTTTTGCGAGAGATTTCCAGAGTACCAGGATATGTGGAAGACACTCGGTTGGTAGATTTGTTTATCAGTTTATTTTTTTGTATTGATACAATATTTCCGGCTCGCTCTTTGCTTCCGAGTGTCCTGTAGGGTAGTCGGCCTATGTAAGTAGCCAAGAAAGTGACGCTTCCATAAGTCTATCTAGAGCTCTTCCTACGTTCAACGTTCAGGAGATATAAGGTGTTCCCTAGCATTCCACGACGCGACGTTAAATCTTTATTTTGAGACGCATGACAACCTCAGGACGGAATAAAGTGTTGGACATTCGAACATAGAAAGCGGATTACTCACGGATATGTTACTGACCTCTCGTCGCAGAGCTTTATCTCAACAGACTGTGCACCCTTTAGCAAGCTTGAGTCAATCAAAAATCGCACTTCGAACAAATCTCGGAACAATGATACTCACATCCGCTATCCGACTCGTGGATTGAACCATGCCATTGACTATTTACCCCTTGTAGTCGTAAGTATAAACACGCGAATGGTTGTGTAGTGACAGCTTAAATACCTGCAATCGAGGAGGGAAAGACCATGCAAATAGCCCGGCACTTGAATGATCTGCGATCAGAAGGATTGTTCTGCTCCCATGGGCTACATCTCGCTTAATTAAAAATGGATCTTCCGCTTCCACATTGAAGACAAAGCACTGTCGAAATCAGCTAGATCTGAAACCTCGTTGTTAACGATCAGACTCAGGAGCTAACGTTTGAAACAAAGACAAGGGGAAAGGATGAAGTCAAGGTATCCCTCAAAGAGAGACGTAGATGGAAGGATAAATGGTGACTCGGAGTATTGTGTGCTGTGGCATGTCGTGCTAGGAGACAAGTGGCACAGCACACAAGTCAGAAGATGGTTCCCGTCGAAAGCATTGGATGATTTTTGGTCTATAGACGGTTCGTACGGGTCCTCAAGATATCATCTACGGCTTCTGGGGAACGACATGGTGGATAACAATAAGATAACGACGGATGCTCCGCACAGATTGAAAAGTCAGACTATATAACAGCAACAAGTGTATATGCGCCTAAAAACAGGAGTAGGCACACGGTAATCAAAGGCTGAGTAAAATACTCATACCAGTACGGTCTAGAGACAAAGTCATGGCACATACTGGCTATACGATATCCAGGTTGTCACGAGGGAGAAATGGAGGCAACTTATATACTCACGGCCACCTGGGTATCTTTTTGTCACTACGCAATGACTAAGGTGTTTACATCCTCCAGGGTAGTTCGGACTAAGCTCGCGGATAAGCAGGCAAGAATACAGCTCGAGAAAGAGAGCATACCCTGGCATCTCGTTGACATCTAAATGGGCGTGTGTTTTAAGTCACAGTGCCCTCCATCTTCATTCCCTGCTTGAAAGCCTTGGTCCATGTCGGGGTGGATAGGAAGGACACCTCTCCGTGGTCTATCAAAATGTTAGCCTTGATGTTTGCTTGAGCTAATTTGAATGACAAACGTACATCGCTAGCCTAGCATGAGCACCTGGCGTAGAAGCGTTGATAAGGTACCACGAGTGTACGATGATGTTGATATTGGTGGTGAATCATGATCGAAAAGAGACAACGAGATCACGGTCGTAGTGCCATGGACAGATTCTTAGGCTGCCGACATGCCGCCAGCGGAATGTCAATTGCGTACAAAAGTTGTTTAAAGGGAAAACTATGTCTGCCACTCAGGTTCAACTCACTGCCATCACCTTTAAAATCTCGTCGTCGCAATATAAATCCTGACCCGCCTGTACTGGCGTCATACCAGGAAATCCCATCGCATTCTAAGCTTGAAGGCATTAAACGAGCTAAATCTGACGTCGACGTGTAGGAGACAAGTTGGAATTGTGGCACAGCACAGCGTAGCTCTTCAAGGTTCGTAATAATGTACTCAAGCTGCCGCAATAAGTATAGAATGGCATATTCAGACGAGCTACTCCGAAACCATGCATCACTTGGGTGACGAATATCTCATTCCTCCCCATGTTTCCATACACCTGGAAAGCAGCGACGCGCCGCATGATATAGACATAGCATATATTACAGCCTCTTTACGTGACATTAGCCAAGCAATCGAGAAGGCTGATGAAGAAGAAAAAGAGCTCTCGAGAGCCCTCGAAACCTTGCGGAAGCGACGTGCCTCAATGCTAGAAACACAGTCCAAACTTATCTCTCCTCTTCGTCGCTTTCCCGCTGAAATTCTATCTGAGATTTTCCACCATACCGTTGAACGAGGCGGCTACTCCGTCCTGAACACCTCCGATGGTCCCTGGTCTCTCAGCCACGTCAGTCGTTATTGGAGAGCCACTGCACTGACATGTTCTGGGGCCCTTTGGTCTAATCTATTTATCGGCATTAATAACCGCAACTGTCCCAAGAAGGATCATCTTTCCCTTCTCCAAACATGTCTCACTCGATCCCGCAGTCATAACATTTCGGTGAACTTCGATTACCCAGAACCGGTACCGACTTTGAAACGCAGAGCCATAAAAATCGCCCAGTTGCTTATAGACAACTGCGAACGCTGGTACTCATTGGAAATCTCAAACCACTCTTTGGAGATCAACAGCCGTCTCGGTAAAGTCCGTGGTCTTATCCCGAACTTGACACATCTTGTCATCCACAGCGGACCTCTTCGCGCATCACCTATAGCAGCATTTGAATTGGCTCCGCAGTTGCGTACTGTGAAGATTCATGGTGGTTTGGCTGTAGTCCTTGGTCGCGGAAATCCTTCCCTTACTTCATATGAGAACTACCGTAGGTTGCCGCCAAGGGATAGTCTTGGCTCATACCTCGCTATTCTTCGCTCATGCCAACACCTACAAACGTTCACAAGCCTCCATGCGTACCCCTCTTGGATATCGGATGCAGAAAATCCCTCGATTATCTTACCACAGCTTCGACACTTCCAATGGTCACACAGGGACTTGATTCAAAGTGTGACGACACCGAATCTGGAGAGCTTCCACTTGGATAATTCTCATTTCGTTCTTTCCGATTCACTCTTGAATATCCGTGAATTGTTCCTTCGGTCGAGATGTTCGGGACTTTCCAAGCTCACACTCTCAGACGTCATGATGACTAGCCATATCTTGGATATCCTGCCTTTAGTACCAGCGCTCGCGGTGCTTCAGTTCCAATTTTCTGACTGGCGAGATAGAGACGCCCAAGAAGATATTCTTCACAACATGTTTCAACAAATGACAGGCGACAATGACGTTGGAACCCTGAAAGTAGTTCCAAATCTTCGGGAGCTTTCCTTCACGATAGGTCCGGTGCACGAAAGTAGGGATCCGCATTTCACCCCCGTTTTATGCTTTGATAGGATCTTCGTTGACATGGTTGCCTCGCGTGCAACGACGTTAATGAAAGTGGAGGTTAGAGCCTCCATTCCAGGTGGCATTTGGTCTCCGGTGCAAGTATCAGTCTTCGAAAACTTACGCAAGGATGGTATGGATGTATTGTTGAAAAGTTTAGGGCCGTGTGATCTTCCCTTGTAGCAATAGGTTAACCCTACAAGCGGGGAGGCTAGACTATTCCATCATTTATGGACATTGTATATAAGAACATCTTCACCTCGAGCTCGCTCTCTCTCGATTAGGACCATATATTTTACTCCTTTTCTCTCCTGTCTCCTTTCGTCTCTGCTTATCCTTGTCCGTCCTGAACTTTGAACCAGCCAGTAGTAAGTACACTCGACGCTGGATCTCAGAGGACATTGCGGATAGGATATGTGATGGCCGAGGATCCGTCATCAAAGGAGGAGAAGTGTATCCGGGTCCGAATAATTGAAATTCCAAAGGGAGTAGCGAGCGAGGTAAGGACTATATTGATAATTGCATGAGCTACGCGAAAGACTATCTTACAATCGGGCTTGGCTTCAAGTAGCGACCCGGTAAAATGTATTAGGTACTCGCACATTGCATCAAGTCAAAGGATAACGTGGTCCACGACTAAGATTTTGAAGAAGAAAAGAAAAAGATGAGCGGCAGTCGAAAGTTTTCGTCGAATACTTAGCGGACCCACAATGAATGGAATATATTCCCACCGGTGTATTGATTGAGCAACTAGGGAAATGCCGACGAGTACATGCTTGTAATCGGGGATTTTTGGGGTTGCAATGAAGACGAACTTCGGGTCGGGATGTGCATGAGAGAATCATATCAGGTTTCAATTCGAGTGTTTGTGGTTCCAAATCGGCAGGCAGAAGGCAGAATTTACGTGTCTGCCGAAATGTGACGGCAAGCATCCCAATTTCAAATCATGTCAAATCATGGAACATGCTACTCACGTGTACGCTTTGATTGCACGGATTGTTTGATGATTGTTGACACGCCACTTCTTACTTCCTTTCTCCGACGTTCCATGCAGCGATTCCCTTTCGATCCATCCACTTGGGTGGCCTGTACGCGTGGCGTGCTGGGTATACGTATCTTCGAGTTTAACCTCTGGTGTGCGCGATATTGTCCTTGCTTGACGAAAATTGTGTAATATTTGTTCACAGTTCGTCGTTGGAGAGCCGCGACAACCTCTGGACTGGAAAGATTTGGAAAGTGGACGTGTACAGCCCGATATGTCACAACGAAGCAGAACATTGTGAGTGCAAAAGTCTTGGAAAGAGTTATCTTTCTTGAACCTTCTGTATCAGCATCTATGCACCTTTATCCTGGTCCTCTAGCCTTTGCGCACGTCGAACATCACACTCCGAACAGTGAAAGGTGTTGGGAGGTTCCGGTCTGGGTTGTCGTGCAGGACTGCAACAACGATGACATGGTACTATCGACTCGCAACCGGACCGGTAACCAGGTTGCTTCCGACTCGGTTGTCGTATATCGCGCCAACAGCTCACGTCTCCTGCATTACCGTGGCTGAGGAAACTGGACATGCCTGTGATAAAGGTGCGCTATACTCGCTTGTTTGAAACCTACGGATAATTGACTCTGGTTCCGGCGTAGCGGGGATCGTGAATATCGCTGTTTATTGGGTCGTGCAAGCTTGCGAGTTCGATGGCATATATGACATCTTTCATATCTTCCAAGCAACCGTCATTCGAAGTGTCATCGGAAATCATCGCCCTCCTTGGCGATACTGTGAACCCCTCCGACGTCGTCTCTTACCAGTCCTTCATAGACGGTAGGGCTACCATTATCTCCCTCCTCAGCCGCCCATACTCGCCGACTTCAAAAGGTACAAACCCCCAACTTTACGTCAGTTAGCTTGTACACCGGCACGACACTCATGGATCTTGCCTTTTGGCGGGTAGCCTAAGCTCGCGAGTTTGATGGAATGCTACTCTGCCCTACCTTGAATTCAACTTTATCAACTTCTGGGACTACACTGTGAGTCGCGTTCTTTACATAGTGTCGTCTGATGAAGCGCACATTCCCCTTGCACTTGACGGCCCCGTTGGGCTGGATGCGCGAAGCTGTTGCGTCCGTAATTGCTCATTCTGAGAACACCTCGCGTGCTTTCGATAGTATCAGATTTCACTGACGAGATTATTTTTTTTAGATTTTTGATGGGACTTCACTTTGAGGTAAGCAAGAATTCATTCCCTCTTCCCATGATGGCATACAGTTGTCTATTCTCAGAGGTACCAACACGATGAGACTCTTCCTCTCTGATTCATTTCCTTTGCATCTTCTCTGTATGATTTTGTACGGAGGTTCACGGTACAGAGTCCTACTTCTATCAATATCGATGTTGCTAAACGGCCCCGAAGCTCTAAGGACAAGCGCCAAGCTGAAATCAAGGTGCTGAACCCGCTTCTTTGAGTTCTGCCGTACTGATACAAGTTTATTACCAGATATGCGCCATGTCCCAGACCGGATACTGAGAACTAGAGCAACGCGGTCTTCTATTCCGGGTAGAGTCCGGATGCTGCTTTGCCTGGGGGTGCGGCGTTGCGGTTCGGCCGACTATTCCGTTTGATCCTGTAATCGTAATCGTTACTATTGGTAGCTATGCTGTCTCTGACAATTCTCAATCAGACGAGGCCTTTATACACTTTCATGGTCGCGAATAATGGACTTTCCTCTATCATTGTTTGGACACTTGTACGTATCAAGATCGTTCATATTTGGTATGCGGGCAGATTTCACGGCGTACTTTGACACACCGAGACGTACTTCACCGAGATCAACATAGCCTTAGATAACACTGTCACCACTCACTGTCAAGTAGACCATCCTCCGCCCTTTGAGACCCACTATGAGGAGGAAACTCAAAAGTCGAGCTGATCGTCTCTTACGAGGGTCTCAACGGATGCATATTAACTAGTACTCTTCTTCCTTGCTACAGTACCTATCGTCGGCACCCCAGCTGCTGTGTCGTCGAATATGTACCTGACGTGTCACGCTTGGAATGACTCAGGCTTCAATGTCGTTGGATGGAGTTGCTTGCATTATTTGAAATTCCAAGGTCGACGCGGTGCCGAAATTGACACCGGTTTTCTTTCCTTATAACAGTCACCATCTGTTTACCTCTTCGACTCGTTCTCAGCTAGAATCACTCCTATGGGCATAGAGCGGCGTTTCTCTGGTCTGGCTATCTCCAGACCGTGGATACCTGATGGTACGTATGACAGGCGAAGATCACAGTCTTCGTCTTTGTTCCCACCGAGATCTCATACCTCACTGTCGCCGCAACCTCGACTTCTCCAGCTGATCCGGTGATTTCAACTCGTGGTCCCAGAGCTGTTGTATTTCGCGCCGCGAAAGAACTTACTCGCATCCTTAAAGAGGGGGCTACACATTTGCGATCCTCGGGAGTACGGCTTGCTACCTTTACGGAAATGACCGCTTACCAAATGTGAGTTGACTACTACTCGTAATATCTTCTTCGTGATACTGACACGGTGGTACTAAGATATTGACATAGTGATGTCATCTCACACCTGCGATCTAGAGTTGTTGAAAGAAATTTTGGCTACCGAGCACCCGAATCGTTTCCAGCTTGTGGACGCCAAGACACCTGGCGCTACGTGGAAGGTCCTGTGGTACCACGACTACGTAGAAGGGAAACTGGAGAAAACCAAAGTCGATATCCTCAAACCGGGGGTGTTACACCTCCCGATGATATTTTCAGAGGCTATCGTTGAGAAGCAGGGATTCTCAGTCATCCCCATGTCAATCTTGCTGCTGCACAAACTCCAAGGATGGAAGGATAACATGGACTCTGACCTACCGCGACTTCGGAACAAGTGCGATGCGGATGCTGGAGATATATGCTCGCTGTTGGAGATCATCTTTGAGGGTATGAGTGCACAGGAGAGGAAGAACTCGACGCACTGGAAACGATTTGCCCTGGAGCGGTTCGATGAAGAATTCCGAGGAGAAACGGAGCGTCGGGTGAGGCTGTTTTGTTCGATATATCCCGAGTACCGGGAGATGTGGAAGAAGCTCGGCTGGTAGATTTTCTTGTCCTCGTATTACTGTGCTATTTCTCGCTCACTCTTTACCTCCTTATTTACTCAGATTGATAGATAAGAATGCTTCCGAGTACGGTGTAGAGTAGTCAGCCTTTGTATAGTAGCCAGGAACGTGTCGCCAGGAAATGTTGTACATTATAAAAAGCTTGTAATGGTATTTGAATTGCATCCTGACCCGCTAAGTACTCCGTCTGGGTCGGTTCAGCGAATTATGATAACAGGGATAGCTAAAAGAAAACAATGGACTGCTCCTTTGCCAGAGTTACATCTTTAAGGAAGCTCCGATCCTCTCCTGCCATTGGATACGTGAACACAAGGACAGAGTCTGCTTTTCGAAGACCGGCGCAACATACTCCCCATTAACGGTTCCCAGCTCCAATCGTTGCCGCAAGAACGACACCACCTCGAAGCTCATAGGACCATCCGCTCGAATTGATAGTCTATGGGTACGGAACAAACTAAGGGCACCTTGCTGCTCGTCCTTCAAATCCGTTACCGGGTAGTTCATGAACCTCAGGAAAAGACTACACCAATAACAATCCAGTTCCGCTGTATCGCAAATGCACATGAGTTCCAGCGTGTGAAGAGACGTCAGTCTGCGGATGAACTGCAGCATCAGGGGTAGGGATTCCTCCACAATATTCCCTTCTCTCACGAGATCTGGGTCAGGAAGGACCGCCTCGCGAAAACAGGTGCAGGAAATTTGAGCTTGTGCAGCTCGTCAAGAGGGAGGTACCTGATTAAACTGACGATAATGTCGCTCTCTGGGCCGCCAAGAAAGCATTTCATGGTAAGGTTTCGAAGGGCAGGGAAGGCGAATGCCTGGACAGCGAAACGAACTTCGTTGGGGATACGGTTGCCGATGATTAAGGTATGAACGCGGGGGCGAGATGTAGATCAGAGGGATCAGCCCAATTGATAATATCTGCAAGCTCGAGGCTTTCTACGGTTTTCATGCTGTTGAAAAGGATTCCACGCAAGATATCCATTGATAATGATCTCTGGATTCCACTGCGCAAACACAAGGCTCACAGATTCGGCGGGGAGAACAATCCCCATTCCAAAGGAATCCCGGCGTAAGCAACATCCGTGAGCATGGGGTATTTCGAAGTGCTCCACTGTTGTAGGTCCACAGATGTTGGGATATTGTCCTCGTGTGAGTATTCGAGTATACAAGTTGCAGAGTAGGGGTCATAGTCTTCGTCATCATGGTCGAACAGATTTTCGAAAGTGTAGTCAGAAATGAGTTAGAATTTTTGCAATCGCGGCAACGCGACGCGATAGAGCCTGGAACAAAGCCTAGATGCCGAAATTGCATCCTCTATCAATGTCCGAATATGATGAGCGTGCGTGGAGAGTAGGGTAGAGAGGAATTCGAAATGTTTAGGCGTGTATTTCGGGCTTCCGAGACTGTTGGCGATCGTAATATCGACGTCCAGATTTGACGAGCGCTCGAAGATCAGAGCTTCTTTTGGGAAGATGGTGGAAAAGTATGATAGAGGATTTTGGAAGGCGGAAAGTGGGGGGATTGCGGTGTCGATGGTAAGGGAGGTCCAGAGGTCTGTGTTGTTGACGGCTAGGGACCGCCAGTGCTTACAAACGGTACATACTCGGAATGAGAATGCAGAACCCCCGGTACTTCGTGCACCACAGGAGAAGATAACGAGGAGAAGCTCGTTGGGGAGTTCGACGATGAAGGACGTGTTCTGTGGTTCGCCTAAGCTGTGACCATCAATGAGGACGCAAGTCAAGCTAGAATCTATTCGCAACATATCTCGCCCCGTCATTGTTCATGGAGGACATCGTCTCGGAGAATGACAATGGAGAGAGGTTAGTGCAAAGCTAGGGAACGGTGGTTCTTATGACGCATGAATAGCAGTCAAATTAGAGACAATAGATGTGAAGATGACAACAATGAGTGGAGGAGTCTCGCTTTGGCCCTCTGGTCAAAGAACAAAAGATCAATAAAGTGAGACCCAAGGACAATGAATGAATCTCAAAGAAGAAATCGAGGAGTTGCTTACCGCGTGACGATGGAAGATAAACACAGGGGTAGACGGAGATACGGGAGTCTCTTTATCCATAGGCGCTGAATATTAGGGCCATTGTCAGTATCTTCATTTGACATGCCGACGAGTGGGCGATAGGCGTGCTGGGGGAGAAAATAAGAGTGATATAAGGATCAAAACAAGAAAAATAAACTCCAACCATTATAGTCATGATACGGAATCGAACCGAAAGTGTGCCCACTTGTATGGCTGAGCCAACCAAGGGCTGATCGTCAAATTGTTATCCCTCATATCGACAGAGCCAAATCCTGTTTCTGATACTATAATTTCTGTTTGGTCTCGCTGTAGCCAATATAATTCAACGCTCTTTGCAGAATTTCGCACGTTTCGAGTCCGTACTATGCAAAGTTTGTGTACTCATTTTATTCTTTAGATTGCTTGTAGCCCTTCTTTGACGCAGTCGCATGAGCTGGAAAACTCACGGTTCTATTCCGTGTCATGGCTATGAAGAAAAGGACGCGTAGCTCCTTTTCTTGCGTTTGCTCTTCTTTTCTCAGCGACAACCTCCATTTCCCGCAGGCTTCTTGACATTTTTATGGAGACAGGCTTTCGTTCTGCCTCTGTATTTATCTTGCGAGTCAAAACTAGCGGTAAGGAACTGCAGCCGAGTTCCGGACTACGGGCGGTGATGCTAGTTAAAGCCTCTCTACGACACCTGGATTCGTTCATCCAGTGAATGGGCGCTTTGGGAAAGGGCCAAAAATATGTCTTTGATGAGAGACAGGAGCACTAGAAACTATGTGCACGTGTCAGGTGGGAAAGTTCAATTTGGTAGGCATTTCCATTCACATTCCCTTCAATTCATATGATGCGAGGATAGCACTATGTCCACCTTTTGCTCTGTATGTTCGAGGGCTCTATTGTTTAACTCTGTGGATACGAAGGATAGCGCTTTGACGATCAGCCCTTCGTTGTCACAGTCATACGAGTGGGCGCACTTTCGGTTCGATTCCGTCTCATGACTATACCGTTCCAAGTTTTCTTTTTCTTCCTTTGATCCTCACATCATTCTTCTTTTCTCACCCAGCACGCCCATCGCCCGCTCTCGTCGGAGTTTCGTGAGCATTCCTTCTCGTTCCTTTGATTTTTGCGCTCACTCTTACATTTAGTTGAGGAGGACCAAAGAAATTCAACAACAAGGGTTAAGAAAACGGTAAAAGGGAAGGGAGTGCCGGGGGAGGCCAATTCATGACCCCATAGCACCGAGAAAAATGAGAAAGACGCACAGTGACCAATGGCAACACATGGACTCGAACCACGACACATCGTGTTCTTCCATTGATCGATATTAGGTGCAGAGGATGGAGCCAATTCGCTGATATGGACGACTTCATACGCCCAACACGTTGACCTTCCTATCTCTCGTGACTCATGGCTCTTGCTCGTAGCATTTTTTGCGTGCAACGAGTAGTGCATGTTGGATAAACGGCCTTATATAATCCAGCATCAGAGAGACTTCGCAGATCCAGCTGTCAGACCACAGTATTACCCTTACTGTAGTCAGCCTGGTACTCGGCTGCAGCTTCCTTCGAGTCGTGGAATACGGATCGCATACTATAGCAATAATCAAAATTTGGCGAATGAGTAGTCTGATAATCCACGGGAACAGGACGCACTTTAGCACATGCGTCTGCTACACCTTTTGGATATGGGGTGAGGAAAATCTTATCATGCCAATGAGAATGTGCGCTGAGAATTGGAATCAACAATGGTGCACCTGGTGAGCGCAGGAGTCCTTCCACACATGAGATGACTCTGCTGTTCTCCTAGCTTTCAGCCGCTTCGAGACGGATACAAGGGTGAACTGAAACCAGGGGTATATTCAATATGGAGCTTGCATGTGCGAGCGACGAGGCGGATGATGTCGATGATACGTGGCTGCTTTGATATCCATGCGTACTGGCTCTGCGGGATTCGGGTTCTCACGCGAGGAGAATGGAGGAAGGTGAACATTCATAACCTTCCGGCTAGCAGGACATCACTATGCAAAGACTACAGAAGCAACAGCTACAGGCGTATCTGTGCCTAAGCCCAAGGATTAGCGCATAGTCATACAACTTGAGAAAGACGATGCACCTAAGTGGCTCGTCGACATCTCCGTGGCCATGATTTCTGTCTTGGAGCTACGGAAAAATGCGCCGATACTCGTCCCTCCTAATGATCCTCCAGCGTCATGCGAAGGACGACCATGGCCGCCATCTATAAAAATATTAGCCTAAATGCTCACGCGAAGCCCAGTCGCGTGACGAACCTATGCGTCTCCCTTCCAGCTCGTTCATCAGCACATTTTCCAACAACAGAACCCCCGACCTTCCATACCACAGTTGACGCCACAGGATTCAAATCCCAGAACGCGAAAGTTCCATATCGAGTTTCTTCGATTGATAACAACGGAAGGAATAGTTCTTCAGTCCTCAAACGTAAGTGTGGATTAGAGGTTTGCGCGGCTCGGCTCGAAGCTTTGAGCCGGCCGTAGCCGGCCGGGGCTAGCCGAGCCGTCGTCAAGCCGTCTCTGCGGCCTCCAACGGCCCACGGCCCAAGCTCAAAGTTCTCGAAGCCGTGAGCCGCAGCCTGAGCCGGGGCCGTGCACTGACCGTTAAACCACCCTATTCTTGCTTGAATACAATGAAAATAGGCCTCGGAATGGTGTGCTGGATGGTGCAAATGCAAGCCATCTGTGTTGAACTGCCATCGAGTGCCTATTTCCTGTGAATCGCAGCGCCGGAGCGTGTGATTAGTCAGCTTGGTCTTCTTTGATGCACCATGACACCACTCATACCGACTTGCGCTGAGCCGTGGTCTGAGCCTGAGCCGGCCCCAGGCCGGCCCTGCATAAGGCCTGAGGCTCGGGCTTCAATTTCATGAAGCCTAAGCCGCTCAAAGACGAGCCCAAGCCGCGGCTTCCAGGCCGAGCCGGGCCGGCAAACCTCTAGTGTGGATGAATAAAAAGTGTGTGGATGCGTACATACCAAAAAAGCCTCACACCTAATGTACGCAATCATCAGGCTGGTAAGTGGATGAATTTAAGAGACAACGCACGTCATAGTCCAGCCTCCAGGGCTCTCAGTCGGTAGGGAGACACGTTGACCATTGAAGGAAGGAGGCAAAGAGTCATTTTACGAAATATGACCAACCGGCAACTTCCGACGTGAAGCTCGCGCTTCAATTTGCAATTCCTCGCGTGTTCAAAGCAATCACCTTTAATGTTCGGTTACTCGCCTTATTCAACTAAAATTGCATATCGAAGACAGGTAGATCTAATACATACCTAAGCTAACAAAAAAAAAAAAGCTCTCAGACACGACCGCAAATAGCCACGACACGGAATCGAACCATGGATGCTCACACCCCTACAAACAAGCCAAAGTCGCCAGCAATTCTTGCTAGCACCACAGCTGGAGAATTAGACCTCGTGAAACATCATATCCAGAAGCGTGAAGCAGAACGGAGTGTCGAATTGGATGGGCTACTGTAAAAGAAAAGGAATAAGAGGCACACATCTCGTCATACATACTTCTAACAAGAATGGCCACGTACACGAGCTCCTCCCAGCCATAGAGATATTCTGTTATAGAGCTCCGTGGTTATCTAGATGACTTAAAAAACGACGTGATCAAAGATGCCACCACGCGGACTCGAACCACGACACACATGTTCTTCCATTGATCAATAGTAGGTATATTACGTGAGACGGGACTACCACTAACCAATGCCATGTTCAACAGACTGCCCGCGTTACCCTACGCCCCCAGGAATGTCCTTTTCCTTCGGCCACATCCACCCTTCATTGCACCCACGGAATCTAGCTTCTATTTTATCACGAATCAGCACTGGAACAGTCAATTCTAAAGACGCGGCCCCAATGGATAGCTGGAATGAAAGAGCGAAGAATCGACAAGGCAAGGAAGGTTCGCGTGGATGAAGAAACAGGTGTTAGTCGCAAAGGGAAATCATTGAAACAGAGTCATAGTGTCGATCGTAGCACAGAGAAAAATTGAAAAGCTCTAGAGTTCAAAATGAGGCTACCACGTGGATTCGAACCACGACACGCAGAGTGTTCTTCCGTTGATCGATAGTAGGTGAACTTAGAAGGCTTTACCAGCCGGGATCGACTCATCGCTACAAAACGTGATTGTCATCAAGAGTGAGCTCACAGGAATCAAAGGTCCGCGAACGGATACATACCAAACCGGTGCCAAATCTGGCGACCGCCCTGAACATGGTCATCTTGTAGTGACATCCAACACGTTGACTCCTGTTCCGTGAGTCGTCATTTTTCTTCGTAGAACCGCAGACCTGTAAGGGCCAGTGAACATCATGCTGATACAAAGTAAACGTGCTTGTAGAGCCCGGTATCGTGAAGAGTCTTCACTGAGGCGACCAGAGGAGGCGAGTCGATTCGATGTAACCACCAAGCTATAGGCACTCTTACGCTTTAGAGCCTGGCTGAGGATTCCGCGTCGGGTTCAACAGCATGCTATAGCCTCGTGTGAAAAGAGACGGATAGCCTACAGGAAGGGTACGCACATCGGAAAACGCGTCTTCAGTAGTCCACGGGGACACTGAAAGCTAGATCGTGGTTGTCTCGTCGATGGGAGAGTACCCAATGGAATAGAATCAACAAAGGTCCACGATGCGATTGCATGATCCTTGACGCGCAGACTACACACAATTCTTGGTCTGGAGACGTCTATGATCGTCACAGCCTGGAAAAAGTGCATATACTCGTTCGGTCGGCTCAAAATGCCACTGGGAGGTAACCAATCGGTGAAGGAGGTACAGGAGACGGAAGATGATACACGGCGGCTTGCTCTGCGGTATTCAGGTTGTCACACGAGGCGAATGAAGGAGCATCTACATTCACAGTCCTGCCAGCTATCGAAATATCACTATGCAACAATTAAAAAGGAGCAGCCACCAGCGTATTTGGGCCTTAGCTCAAAGATAAGCAAACAGGGATCCCTTTCGAGGATATAACGTACAAGACTCTCCTTGCGGTTGCAGTCCCGGCATCGGGCTACGGCAACGCGAGGCCCTTCCTCATTCCTCCAGACATCTAAGCCGTGATTCTGTTCTCAAGGCTATGCACATCCTGGTAGATTCGAAGGACGCCTGGAACCGAACAAGTTTCCGAAGCTGGTCTTTGTCTATCAAAAGGCTCGGGTTATTCCCTTCCCGCCCATCAGTCACAACATTCTATCAGTAGACGGCGGATCTATGTTTCTCCTGGTCGCTCGAGGCATATAATCCTGGCATTCCTCAAGAGTAAGTGCAAAGGAATCAAATGAGCGCGAATGGATACATTCAAAATCAGAGCCCTTCGCAACAAGCCGATCTTCCATCTGGGCATCAACCTACGGTCCAGCAAACATCGTACTGAACAGGGCGGTGGTTCGATCTAATGCACGTACTCGGTCCAAAGTCGCGCCTCCTTCGGACCACGCCAGAGCTATAGCACCATAGGAAGACGCGTCGGCGATCGAGGGAAAGAAGCAAGAGCATCCGTGACGTAACCTCCCACGTGAGGCACACGCTTCAATTTGCAATGCCTCGCGTGTCCCGCCTGACTCCTGGATATGATATTTGCAGTGTGCACAAGTTTTCTTTGTAGATGCATAGATATGGGCACCACATTGAACACCAAAAGTATGTTACTGACGACACCACGATGGATCGCACATCTGTTCCCTCTTAAAATATACTATTACGGGTTATCACTGATCGGATACAGGCACCGTACCGTATACGGTATACGGCCGTCAGCTCCAAACCGTCGACGGCATACGGACCGTATGAGTACGTCCGTCACGGTCGTGCATACGGCCGTATGCTAGGTGCTGGGCTTGGTGCGTCAGAACCATATGAAACCATACTGTACAGACACTAAAGCCCACCTAGCTTGTTTTCTGATACAATCTGACATTGTTACTGTCTTTAGAGAAGAGATTCTCGCTGCAAAGAGACACGCCTAACACTTGCAGGAACACGTCACCGGTTCCAAATACATAAGAATAACACTGATGGGTCGCAAACGACCCGAAAATGAATGGAAATGAAAGTTATGGTGCTGTATTGGGCTGCTACACCCAGAGTTATCGCTGAATTTCACTCTCCATGCGATATAAGGCTGCATACCGTACATATGGCCGTCGACAGCCATCAATATGGTGCATCTCAATCTCTTGACGGTACGGTTACGGCACCCGTACAACCGTATTACTGTTTGATTTTGACCATTAATTCACATAACACTTAACAGGGACCAATGAAGTGAAGCTCCCGGTAATGTGTAACGTGTAACAGGGCTTTGTGAAGCTCAAGTGAAGCTGTGGGATCTTGATGACCAAACAGCCCAATTTTGGTCCAATTTCAAATTTCCTCGCAAAAATCTGGAAATTTCGCCTCCTACATGTGTTCTTCTGATACAGAAGTTATATACAAGTAATACAACGAGATATCTAAATTTCCCATACCTTTAAAGCCTCAAGCCACTTTAAGGGCTTCCATACTCTACCAAATTGCAAATGAAGCTAAATGCATAAACCATAACGCATAACTTGACCTCGTGAAGCTATGGCCCAGCCACTATAAAGCATAATGTGTAACACACCGTGAAGCTACGGTCGAAATCGAACAGTATACGGTGACGGTGCGAAGCCCTAGGCATAGTAGCCTCACATTGCGGAATTACTACCCCACTAGAATCCCTCGGCTGTGCCTCCTGCTGAAGCTTTGTAGAAACAAAATTGGTCATTCATTAAAAGTTATCAAGGGATGATGTTGAGAGTACGAGTGTGGGCTTCATGCGCAGCTAGTGATGTTCAGGTCAGGCTTAAAGCCCATGACCCAGCCCAACCCAGCCCAACCCGACCCTGAAAAGCCCGACCCTCGTGTTGGGCTTTGGTGGGCTCAAGGCTCGGGTGTCGACTCAGGAAAGCCCAAGCCCTGGGCTTCCGGCCCGGTGATCGGTGCCGGCATTGGACGGCATTTGATATCATGTGATCCACTGCTGTACCAACTGATCACGGCTTTCTTCTTGACTCTCACGTCCACGTCGCCTCAGTTTTCTATCCCTCGCTCAGCAAAATTATCAATATTCTATACCAAAACTATACCACTTACCTATACACGTTGTTCTACCATAGTAATCCTTGTTTTTGAACCCCTCTTTCCATAGATGCTCAATTATGACATACTTTGACCTCCAGAAAACGAAAAATTGGAGGTCAAAGCACGTCATAAGTGGCCATCCATGTCTAGAAAGGTTGGAAATATGATTAAAAGCAATATCAGGTACGTCCTATCAATCGGGACTATCTACCTGTCATGGCTTCGTCTGTGTCAAGCGAGAAGATATTTTCTTCAAGTGGTATTACAATCTCAAAACGGCGCAATCGCCTTCATGGTGACGTTGTAGAAGCACTTCAGATTCTCAAGTCAGCATTCCGACACAGTAACATATCCTATTTCAAGGATCTACCCACACTAAAGACGGAGGAGGATATTCTCGATGAGGAAATGGAAGATGATGAGCTGATGTCCTCAGTTCATCAGAAGGTCAAGGGTAGGCTAGCTATTGATCTCAACAATGATTGTTATGAAGCAGAGTAGATATTCATGTACTTCTTTGATGTGCTATATATATATCAAGCCTAGGCCTACTACCCAAGCCTGACCCGACCCGACCTGGGTCAGGGCTTAAGGCTCGGGCTTGTAAAAACATCGACCCAAGCCCTCAACTACCCAGCCCAAGCCCTCAAAACCCTGCCTGACCCGACCCGAACATCACTATGCGCAGCGAAGATATATTCACAGTACCCTCCGTTTCCACCTGTTCATGACCTCAAAATGTCCCTAGTTTATACACAAGATGTCGCTATTCCCCCTTTGGTCAAGCAAGAAGAGTCGCAGGCAGCCGTATGGCAGACAATGCTGTTGAGATTTGGTTTTCACGGCTTTAACGCCACTTTCTATTTATACCTATTTACCGCTTACTTTAAACATTGATATTTCGTACCTATCGTTACTTGACTCCGAACCCCCACTGTCCCTATACTGTACGACAGAATATGCCGTCCTTCGAGTCCACTGCGCTGCCCTCCCGAACCACCAGAACCTAAATCACAACAAATGCATATCCATGGGCTCCTACTGAACGCATGCTCTGCAGGGAGACGTGCATTTCAAATGTCCTGTTGTACCACTACGGCCGTCTTGTTCATTTTAAACAGGCTGTTCGCGTTTATACCATACCCCTTTCCTTCAGCCCTGATACACCCCATCATAGTACGTTATTTCGTTGTCGTACGCACACCGACTTCAATTGCGGAACGAGTCTGTGTAATCGTATTTCCGGTAGCTTGTTGCCGCTTTATCCCGCAGTATTTTCGGTCTGGCTTCCACAGACCAAGACATTGACGTCGGGGGGAGCCTGAGATTATCACCATACATACGTCAGTGGCATTTACTCTTCTACTCATTACCATATCCTACACGAAGCCTACGTTTGTGTAACCCGGATGCCGGTTACCTCGGCTATTGCCGGTGTGACATAGATACCTTGTATCCCCATGTCACGGCTCTCTAGTCTACCACCACCTGTACCGTCGTTTCCACGAATACCGAGCTCGTTCCTTGCACGTCTGTGTGAGCTGAGTCGTCTAGTGTTGCCCCGTGGCTACGGGCTTCCAGTTTGATCATAACGGCACTTCAATGGAGGGGTCTAATTTCACATCGGCTCTGTCAATCTCTTGGTTCAGCGGTAGCCTGAGCGAAAAATATATCTACGGTTCGCTTTCGTGAGGTCGCCACCGCCATCTATTTGTCTATGGGCTCCTCTTGTCCTCCTGGATTCTATTAACAATTTGATGTAGCTGCTTCGGTGAATGAAAGATCATCTTCTAGTTTTAAATCTTTCTGGGCCTGATGAAGAGTGTCGCGCGAATTATAGTCAAGCTTCAACCGTTACGGATCAGTAACGGGAATGGCTAAAATTTGAGGCGGCAACAAGCTCAAACTCTTGAGGAAATTTCAGCTGGCTCTAACGCATCAAAGTACCACGATTTGAATACATCCAATACGGTTTATTTAATCATAGTAACATCTTGTATTCTTGTCAGACAGGAGTTACTCTCCACCAGATCACCGGTTTATATTCACAACCCTCCGTTGAGTGTATCCTCTTCTCGGTCTGTGCGCTTGCTGAGGCTAGCTTACGTCAAAAAATATTCTGGACTTTAGAGACGACACTGACACCAGGACTCGAACCGAGATACACTGCAGGGCACAGTTTATCTATGACAGTACATCCAGTCCTGCTCTTAGTAATAATTACTCTTGTTCCACCGCAAGGTGCAACAAAGGACAAAAGATCGGGCAAGCGTTGCATTAATATATCCTGCTACGCGGTGTTGATTATCCCAGACAAGCAAAACTCTACAGTTCCGCTTATCTACAGCACCAAGGCGAGTAAACCATTCAGCTCGAGTCATATTTCCTCCATAAAACCTGTACTTATTGGATGTGACGCTCGGGCGGACATAAGCACAATTAAGAGGAAAACGAAAATTGATCCAAGATAGCGCCATGACACGGAATCGAACCGTGAATGCTCCCGCTCGTACCACCCTGCCCAAGAAGGACTTCCTCAGCAACAGTTACTGGTCATCAAAGCAGCACTTCATACCAATACCGCTACCTTCGAAAGTAGAGAAATCCAGCACCTGACAAAGTATCCCACAAGCTTGTTTCAACCATGTCAGCATCAACGTGATAGGACAATGAGGAACAAACCCAAAAAAATAGGATGTTAAGGAACTGATAATGGCACTAATAAAAGGCAAAGATCACATGATATGCTCACATGCCACTACGCAGTATTTTCTTCCAGTGATCATTAGTAGGCGTACTTGTCTATGAAGATGAGAATACCTCACCGACCGGGATGGAGCTACGATTCTGTCGAAGCATCATCGCTACAAGCAATATTATCCCCACCTAGGCGTAAATTGACTGTCCTTAAGAGTAAGAACACACTAATCGACGGAGCGAAAATGTATATATACCAAATCGGAGACCAACCTGCTACCTCATCATCTTCTTCCCTTGCTACGCTCCTCATCAAAGACGTGATTCTTCCTCGGAGCACCGTAAATCAGTGAATATCGCACTCAAGTGGCCCTGTACGGTGTAGAACTCGGAATGATAGAGAGTCTCGGGCAGAGGAGGTGAGTAAATGGAGACACACAGTCTTCGCATGAAGGAAACACGTAGTTTTGGCAGATATAACACACGTCGTGAGTGCGTTTGCATCATAGAATGTCACGCAGAAGCATCAGCCTTCCGTGGTCATTTCGGAGCCGCCGCTATAGCCACCATTTCGCAGGTGAGAAGAGACCGATAAGCAATGGGAAGAGTACGTAGTACGGACCACGCATATTCACTGGTCCACGGAAAGCCGGATCAAGATCGTCTGGCTGACGGGAGAGAACCCGGATGATTCGAATGAACAGAAGCCACGCACTGCATATAAAATGACGTGGGTAGCAAACCAAGAAAAACATAAGAAAAAAAACTCTCAGAAATATGGATCGCCACAACGCGGAATCGAACCGTGGATGCTCACCCTTCTACGAACGAGCCAAAGAAGGGCCTCTTCATCAACAATTCTTGGTCATTGAAGCAGTACCACAGATATAGAATAAGACCTCACGAAATATCGCACGGCAGTCCAGACTCGAAGAACGATCAAATTGGATAGGCTACTGAGAAATAAAACCAAAAAATCGGAATAAGAGAGAAAATTGCGCCACACTGTCGAGGTACATACCTTTCACAAGAATGGCGACATGCACGAGCAATATAAAATAATTATAATGGTTTCTCGGATTTGGAATTATTCTGGTAAGCAGAGCTGCGGGTTCTCAAGATGTCTTTAAAACGCAATACGCAGAGTTCAACATGCCACCATGCGGACTCGAACCACGACACACAATGTGTTCTTGCATTGAGTACAAAGCTCTACCGGTAATGCATGATGTATGATAAAGATAGTTACCTTTATTAGAATATTGCTACGCGATCTACTCCTCAGCTAGCAGTGGTATGCGTAAACGGCACTGTCATCAAGAGTGAGCTCACGAGACTCGAAGGACCTCGGCGCAAATGGATACATGCCAAATAGGAGGCATCACACTGAACGTCGTTATCTACAATGAAGTCATATACCCAAAACGTTGACTCTCCTACGGTTCCGTGAGTCGTGACTTCTGGATAGGTGCTTTAAAACATCCATCTGCACCATTATTAACCAATAATATGTTCTTCGGAGAAATAGGCTGTGTGTGTTTATTTCATGCACGGGAACGCCCTTTTCCCCTTGGCTTTGAGTATATCGTCCCCCCCGTATCTGCTTGGGGTCTTGTTTGCGGAATCTGGTCTGTGTAGTCGTGTTGTGACGTCTTGTCGTGTTATAACATCCGCTCTATCTTTGCTCTGGTTTAAATGTCTGACAAGGTCCGCTCGTAGCAAAAAACATCGACATCGAGGAGAGGGAGCGCGGCCTGAGATTATCGCCGTACTTTAAGAGTACATCTGGCGGCGGCATTTCATTTCTGTACTATACCAGAAGGCGAAATTATGCAGTCTTGCTCTTAGTAACAATTACTCCTGTAGCATAAAAGAATCATGCAAGGACTGCTTTAGAATGTACTGCTATGTGGAGTAGAACCGCAGGTCCTATATCCCAGACGAACGCAACTCTACAGTTCCACTTATCGACAGCACCGACGTGAATAAACCATATCATATCTCCTCCATAAAGCCTGTGCAGACATAACCTTTAAGCACAATGAAACGTGACACGGAATCGGATGCTGAGCCAAAGAAGTACAAAAAAATGGCAAGAAGTGACCGCATTCAATTTTACGTCATCGCGTGGATTCGAACCACAACACGTAGTGTGTTCTTCCATTGATCTATGACGAGGAATCGTGTGAGAAAGCTTCACCGGCGGCGATAAAGCTATCAACACGAAATGTGAAGGAGAAGTCAATTCTTTTGTGGGAGATATGCGTAAAGCAAGTTCTACAGCCAATGCAACGAGGTTCAACATTTAAGATGCAAGACAGTCCTCAGTGGCTCGAAGGGAAGTTACCTGGGGGTTGATCGTGGAGCAATCCTTTCTCCAGTGTGCAGAGGCATGCGCAAATGTGACTGTGACCGGGGTAAGCGCACAGGGAAGAAAAGGGCACGAATGAATACATACCAAACTGGAGCCATCATCTAGTTCCTTCATACGCCGAATACGTTAATCCTCTCAGCATCCATCAAAGACGAGATTCCTTCTCTCAATACCATACACCTGCAGGAATGGCTGGTGTTGGAAGAGTAATGAATGAAGGTCCACCAGATGAGCATATAAATATGAGAAACCTCTTCCGTTCGATGGAAGGCTCAGGTTCATGGAGGGGAGATCTGGGAGTCTCTATCTTAAGGCCGGCGTCAAGGATTTGCAGCATGGGGGAAGTGGAGGTAGTGGTTGAGAAAAGAAGAGCGGAAGAAACAGGTTCTCTTTTGGGTATAGCCATGACACGGAGTCGAACCGTGCGTGTGAGTGCTCCAACTCGTCCGACTAAGCCAAAGAGGAGCTGCAAGTACCTCATACCAATGCGTATAAGGGCAAAGAAATCACGCAGCGCGGACTCGACATACCATATTCTTCGATAAGCATTGGTTACACCTAGACGAAACACAAGATATATAATCAGAGACGGGAACCACGCTATGCTGTGTGGATACACTTACGATCTTGCAGCTAGACGTGGTAGTAGACACAAAGGTCCTTTATAAAGCGCAGAGAGAGATAAAACTTAGCGATCAATAGCCAGTTCAGATTAAGGAGCACAAAAAGAGAGTGCGAGTTAATCACGGAGTTAGCTGAGGAATTGAAACAAGGGCGTAGCATTGAGAAAAACCAGGACAACTGTGCTATGTATGCCAACGGATTCGAACCATGGGACATAGCTAAGCGTGTTCTTCCGTTCACCAATAGTAGGTGCAGAGGATGGAGTCAACTGGACGACTTCATACGACCGATATGTTGAACCTTTTATCTCTCGTGCGCGTAATTCGTGGCTCTTTCCCTCAGTATCGGATGCCTGCAACGTCTAGTAGATATGCGATGTAAACAGCCTCATCGAATGCGTCATCATAGCGAGTCTTTGTGAACTCAAAGAAACTGCCAGACCACAGCACTACCCTCCTCGGAGCTCGGCTGCAGCTCCCTTCGGGCCGAGGAATACAACTCGTGTGCTATAGCCATGATTCGCCATGTGACTAGAGTCCGATAATCCACGGGGAAGAGTGCGCACATTCGACCTTGTATCTGCCACACCTTTTCAGATACGGGGACATGGAAAGATCATCGAGCCGATGCGAGAGTACGCTAAGAATTAGAAGCACCTGGAGAATGCAAGATTCCCACCACGCACGAGACGTTCTCCAAGTTTTGAGACGCATACAAGTCTGAAAAAAGGCTCATATACTCGCCTCGCCAGTTAAAAATGCCGTTGCGATTGTAAAAGAGGTACAGGCGCTTGAAGCGACGGGGTAGACGATGATACAAGGCCGCTTGACATCCACTTGTACCGGGAACCAGGTTGTCACACGAGCGGATGGGGGGAAGGTCTGCATTCATGGCCTTCTGGTTATCGGAGTGTCGCTATACAATGACTAAAGAGGTAGCAGCTGACATCGGATCCGCGCCTAAGCGCAACGGTCAGCACACAGTAGTCCAGCGCAGGGGAGATGACGTACCTGGGTGTATCATCGACGTTTAGTACCGTTGGACACGAAGGACGACCCTGGCTGCCGTCTATCGAAAGGTCAGCCTAAAACGCACCTCCCTTTCAACAGTCCGCGGCAAATACAAATCCAGTCAAGAGAAAGTTCGAGGTCGGTTTTTCTTCGTTTGATAGCAGCGGAAGGATTAGTTGTACTGGCTGTTAGCATAGGACCGATTCAATAAAAGGATCATGGAAGGAGCAGAGCTACAGAAGCCGCACACCAAACGCGCGCGCGCAATCATCTGGCTGGGCACCGGACGTTAAGTGGGTACACCTTAGAGCCAACGTAGGTCGTAGTCATGTCTCCAGAGCTATCAGTCGATTGGAAGACACGTCGGCCATCGAGGAAGGAAGAAAACTACCAATTTACCAAATAAAGCTATTCGGCAACTTCCGATGTTGAGGCTCGCGCCTCAATTTGCAATTCCTCGCGGGTTCAAAGCAAGCACCTCAGTGTGCCGGTACCAATACCTTCAATGCTCACCTCGTTACAAAGGTTTTCTTCGTTCTGATGCATAGTTATGGGAACCATCCACAGCCACGTAGCTATCAGCCGTAGATACCGACAAACCGTCCCAGAATTTTAATTCTTCATGACCGCCCATCTCATTCAACGAAAATCGTTTATCGAATAACGGGTACTATCGTAGACAAACCTAAGAAAATATATATATAAATACGCTCTGAGACCCGATGGCCCGAATAGCCACGACACGGATTCGAACCGTGGATGCTCACACCCCTACAAATGAATCAAAGTCGTGAGCAATTCTTCATAGCGCGACAACAATAGAAGAAGACCTTGCGAAACATCACAAGGTAGTCCGGACTCGAAGCCGAATCAAGAGCGAGGGATCTAGTGAAAGAAAACCTTAAAATAGAATTAGGGACACAAACCAAATAATGCCACGTTATCGAGATACATACTTCTGACAAGAATGGCCGCATACACAAGCAATATAATGGCGTCTCGGCCATATGGATCTTCTGTTAAGGAGACTTCGTAGTTACATATCAAGATGTCTTTAAAAAAGAACCAAGAGGGTTGAACTTCATGCATACCACCACTGGCACGCGGACTCGAACCATGACACACAGTGCTCTTCCGTTGATCAATAGTAGGTGTACTGTACTTGATCGATCATGTTACAAAGCTCTACCGACCAGGATGGACTTATTTGACTCTATGAGAACATTGCTGTATGACCTAATCCTCAGCTACACACTCCGCGGCGAGATGTGCGTTTCAATGTGTCTTTTGAACACGGTATTGGTTAGTGTACGTGCTACCTCATGCTCTCTGGAATGACCTTTTCCTGCGGCCCTGAAGCTTCATAGAAACTCCTCCTCTCCTCGACGTTGTGATGTTGGGCTTCATTTCAGGAATCGAGCCTGTCCCCTATTTTCAGTTACCATGTCACCACCCTTTTGCTATGTCGATGCGAAGTAGCCTCAGATTGTGGAGTAAATCTATAAAGGAAAGGAATGCAGCATGAGATATAGGCGGGTAATTCATTGTCATGATTTCGATGCTCACCAATTGTTATGTTTTGAGTTCACCGCACGTCAAAGAAAGGGGTCCTCATACAGCGGTGGCGTGGGCAGAAGCATATCTACGGTTCGATCCTGTGAGGCCGCTATTATAAATGAATGAGCTAACTTTTTCTATGGGCTCCTCGAGTACAGGTAAGATCCATTTCTGTGACTAAAAAGGCATCTACTGTTTCTGAATATCGACTGGCACATCTTCACATCGAGCTCGTTCTCTCCCAATTTGGACCATATATTTTTCTCCCTTTCTCTCCCGTCTCCTTTCGACTCTGCTCGTCCTTGTCCATCCTGAACCCGCCAGTAGTAAGTACGTCCCATGGAGGTGAAGGTGTGGTGCTGGAGCTCGGGGGATATTGAGGATAGGAGGATAGGATATACGTTGATCGAAGGAAGGAAGGAAGTTTTATTACCTGACGGTGATCCTCAACAGAAGCATGCCGGCGTCCGTACTACAGTCCCCCCGATACATCTACACTAGCTACTGTGTGTCTACTATACATAGTGAGGAATGCAACTGCTACGGTACCGAACCACTCCTTTGCTCTGCCGCTATGGTCAAGCCCCATCATGAGTACTCCCTCACGGCCTCGGCGGTAGGTTGGTGAATAAATAATAAAGGAACGGAGTGGGAGAAGGAGGAGGTGCATCGGGGATCGCACCCTCGCCTTCTAGCTGGGATATAGTTCCCACACAGACAGAGGCCCCGAGGGCAAACTGCAAAGGAGAGAGCACAGTGGGGAGAGCCACGCGGCACGCCATGCATGCGCACGGGCCATGTAACGATCACCCTCCACCGCCCAATCGAAATTCCAAAAAATCTCTACCTCGGACTGAGAGAACGCAGTGCACGAGAGTGGAGCGTGCTGGCTATCGGGCATGCCGTTTACACAATGGGATCCGTCATCGATGGAGGAAGTGAAATATCCGGGTCCAAAGAATTGAAATTCCACATGGAGCGATCGTGTTGATAATTGCATTAGCTGAGCGACGTCGAGCTTGGTTCTAAGCAGCGTCTCAGTGAAACGAAGTACTCGCACTTTGTCTTGAGTCAAAGGATAACCTTGTCCACTAAAAGGATCTTGAATTTCTCGTATGGGTCAAGTATCAGAAACACGAAGGACAAAAGAAGGATGATTATCACGCGATCGTTACGTCCCGTTTTTATCCGTCGAGGACATCGCCTCCGTGAATTGAAATGGGGAGTGGTTAGTGCAATGCGAAGGAAAGACAGTTCTCGTGATTCATAAATAGTGGTCTGCTTCAAGGCAATAGAAGCGAAAACGACAACAATGAATAGAGTGAAAACATGAGTCTCACATGAATCGAAGCGAGTGTGAAGAACCCTATCTTTCGTCAAATACATGATTCTTGGCTCTTTCTCGCTGCAACCATCACAGGGTAAAGAAACTTGGCGTTGTAGAGAGTCTTTGTTCAATGCAACTAACACTACCCTCCCGTATTCCGGAACTCGCATGCAGTTCCCCACCGCTAGCTGTGACTCGCAAGATAAATATAGGGACAGAAGGAAATCCGGTCTTTGGGCTGCAGGAAGTAGAGGTTGTCTGTGAGAAAAGAAGAGCGGAAACAAGAAAAGGAGCACACCATCAAACCATAGCCATGACACGGAGTCGAACCGTGAGTACTCCAACTCATGAGACTGAGCCAAAGAAGGACTGCAAGCACTCTAAAGAATAAGATGACTACACAAACATTGCGTGGTACGGACTCGAAACGTGCGAAATTCTGCAAGGTGCTTTAAATTATATTGGCTGCAGCGAGTATCAGAAACAGGATGCCATGGTGGTATACTCACGATCTTGCGCTAGGCAGTCTAGATGTGGTGGTATGCACAAAGCTTCTTCAAGTTGCCTTATGAAACGAGAGAGACGGAGACAAAACTTACCTCGAAAAAGCAGGGCCGGATACACGAGCAGTATAAAGGCGAGCCAATATTGAGGAGCACCAAACAAACACATCGACAAGGCAATGAGAGGATGTCTGAATGTTAAACCAGTTGATTGCGGAGAAATGGGTGTTAGCTGGAGAATTGGAACAAGGACCATTGTAAGTAATTCATAACCATGTAGCGCCGAGAAAACTGAAGGCAAGAAAGTTAAATAAGTAGGTTGACACATGGACTCGCGCCATGAGATATTGCTAAGCGTGTTCTTCCATTGATCAATCGTAGGAGCAGAGGGACTCGCTGATCTGGGCGACATTATATGCCGAACTCGTTGACCCTCATATCTCTTTTGATACGGGACTCTTGCTCACAGAATAGTCCGCCTCCAACGGCTAGTGAATATTGGGAAAACGGCCTCGTAGAATCAAGCATCTTCGTCGATTCGGTGCAACTACCAGACCATAACATTACCTCCCGCAGTCATCCCGGAACTCGCCTGCGGCCATGTTCGAGTCGACGAGTACGGATCGTGTGCTATAGCCATACTTCGGCATGTGAGTAGGAGTCTTGTAATCCGCGGGGATGAGTACGCACTTTGGACTTGGCGTCTTGTATGCCTTTTAGGATATGGGAATCCGGAAAGGTCTTCAGGCCGATGAGAACGTATGTGGAGAAGTAGAACGAATAAAGGTGCACCTGGAGAGCACGGGTTCCCTGGCACGAATGAGACGCTCTCGAAGTTTCAAGACACATACTGAGAAGGAGCGCATATACTCGCTGCGCCAGTTCAAAATGCTGATAGAATGAAGGAGGTGCAGGTGATGAGGTAGACGATGATATATCGAATATGTGACCGCGTTGATATTCATCGGTACCGAGATCCAGGTTATACACGGGACGAATGGAGGAAAGTCTACATAAAGGCCTTCCAGCTAAGGGGAATCACTATGCAATGACCAAAGAGGTGACAGTAACCGCCGTATCTGCGCCTAGCCCGAGGATCAGCGTACAGTAATCCTGCTTTGGAATGACGGCGTACCTAAGCGTCTCGTGGACGTCTACGTGGGCACTATTCCTATCTGCTACAGCAAAGGGGGCCCATACTTGTTCCTCCTCTGAGTCCTCGCATCAAAGGCACGCTCCTCCAATTGGACAAGAAGCAATGATGACTCTGGCCGCCTTCTATCAAAAGGATAGCTTGAATGTTCATTCGAGGAGTCCATTCGTGCGACAAGCCGATGCCTCTCCTTTACCGCTCGTTCATCGAAATGTTCCTTGAGTACATGAAAACCTGATCTCCCATGCAACAGTCGACGGCGTAGAATAAAAATGGAAGCAAGAGCAAGCTCCAGGTCAGATTTCTTTGATGGATAGCAGCAGAAGGAGTAATTGTGCTGTCCTCAGGTGTAAGCGCAGATGGCTACAAGGAATGTGGATGAATACGTACAGCACAGAAGTCGCGTGCGCAATTGTCAGGCTGGACACCTAAGGCCTACGGGGATCAACGGAAATCGTCTTGAAAAGGTCGCAGTCAGAGCCAATTCAGGACAGAGTCCCGTCTTCAGACCTATCAGTCGATAGGAAGACACGTCCGCCATCGAGGGAAGGAAGCAAAGAGCCAAATTACTACTAAACAAGACCAACCGGCAACTTCCGATGTGATGCTCGCGCCTCAATTTGCAATTCTTCATGTGTTCAAAGCAAACCCTTTCGCTTCCCTCGTGCTGATGATTACACCGATTTTCTTGGTTCGGATGCATAGGTATCGGCAATATCCTCAACAAAGAGCTGACGATACCATCAGCCGTCCCATATACTACAAAATGTCTCAGGATTTTGCGACTGCGCATCTCACCAACATCTCACTCGACGAAAATGGCACTTCCATAAGTGTATATCAAACCACGGTAGTGATACCAAGAAAATCTAACCACAAAAAAAATAATGACGCTCTGAAAACCCGCCAGAATAGCAACGGCACGGAATCGAACTGCGGACGCTCACACACCTACAACTGAGCCACCGTCATCAGCTAATGAAGGAGCATGGAGTAAGATCATCACATGAAGGCACAACACGAAAGCGTCAAATCGAATAAGCTGCTGCCATACCAAAAAGAATCAGAGATGCAAATTCCGCTATGTTACCTTTCCTCATGCTTTGAAGCTTCATAAGAACTCGTCCTCTCCTCGCCATTGTTGTGTCGGCCTTGATTGCAGAAACGGGGCCTGAGCACCCGTATTTTCCCCCACATCTCACCAATTTTAATTTTTCATTATGTTGATGCCAAGAAGCCCAGATTGCGGAGGCGCTGGAGAGAGCGAAGCATGAGATTTGGGTGGGCAATCCATTGTCCTGGTTTCAATACCTACCCATAAAACTGTTACAACTTGTCTCACCGCACGTTAAAACAGCGATCATTGCACAGCCGTAGTGTCGGGGGATAATATGTCTACGGTTCGACTCCGTGAGGCGGCATTTATGTGTCATTCACTTTGTTTTTTCCACGGACTCCTCGTGCATTCCTTCCCGTGAGTAGAAAAGCGCTTGCCATCTCTGAATCTGGACTTGCCTAATGAGAAGTGCCTTGACGACGACGAAAAATTGGTGCTTAAACGCATAGTAATGACACCGAATCGAAGTGTGAATGCTACCAACAAGCGACTGCACTAATTCTCACATGAGATGGGTAGGTGCTACACTGGAAACATGAGAATTCAGATTCGTCCCCAGGGCGATTCAATGTGCGTATCGGAACGACGAGGCGAAGACTTTCCACGGCCACAAGGTTTATTATTGGGTGCCGAGATTGATTGTTCTTAGGCTGCCGATATGCCTCCAGCGGGTCTCAATTCTCCCACAAAACTTGCTTAAAGGACAAACTACGTCTGCCACTCAGAACGAACTCACTCCCATCACCTCTAAACTCTACCCGTCGCATCATAAATCCTGACGCGTCTTTACTGGTGTCATACCAAGAACTCACATCACGTTCCAAGCCATAAGGCAAGAAACGACCTGAATCGGATGTCAACGTGTAGGGAATAAGTTGGAATTGTGGCACAGCACAGCACGGCTCTTCAAGGTTCGTAATAATCTACTTAAACTGCCACCACAACTATAGAATCATATATTTAGACGAGTTACTCCGGAACCATGCTTCAGTTGGGTGACGATTATCTCATTCCCCCTCGTGTTTCCATGTACATGGAAAGCAATGACGCGCCTCATGGTATAGACGTGGCATATATTTCAAACTCTTTGCGGGAAATCAGCCAGTCGATCGAGAAGGCTGATGAAGAAGAAAAAGAGCTCTCGAGAGCTCTCGAAACCTTGCGGAAGCGTCGCGCCGCAATGCTAGAAACACGGTCCAAACTTCGATCCATTATCTCTCCTCTTCGTCGCTTTCCCGCTGAAATTCTCTCTGAGATTTTCCACCATACCGTTGAAAGAGGCGGCTACTCCGTCCTGAACACCTCCGCTGGTCCCTGGTCTCTCAGCCACGTCAGTCGTCATTGGAGAGCCACTGCACTGACATGTTCTGGAGTCCTTTGGTCTAATCTATATATCGGCATCCATGAATGCACCTTTCAAAAGAAGGATCATCTTTCCCTTCTTCAAACGTGTCTCACTCGATCCCGCAGTCATAACATTTCGGTGTACCTAGATTACCCAGAATCGGTACCCACCTTTGAAGGCAAAGCTATCGAAATCGTCCAGATGCTTGTAGCCAACTGCGAACGTTGGCACTCATTAGAAATCTCCAACCATTCTTTCGAGATCCACAATCTTCTCAGTAAAGTTCATGGTCATATCCCGAACTTGAAAAATCTTGTCATCCACTGCGGACATCTTCGTGCATCGCCTATCACGGCATTTGAATTGGCTCCCAACTTGCGCACTGTGAAGATATATGGTCGCCTGGGTGTAGTCCTCGGTCCCGGAAATCATTCCCTTATTTCATACGAGGACTACCGGTCCCCACCATCAACTGCTCTTGACTCATATTTCACTATTCTTCGCTCTTGCCGCCAACACCTACAAATATTCACAAGTCTCCATTCGTCCACTTCTCAGATATCGCGTGCAGAAAATCCCCCGATTATTTTACCACAGCTGAAACACTTGCGAGCAATAAACAGAGACTTGATCCAAAGCGTGACGGCACCGAATCTGGAGAGCTTCCACTTGGATAATTCTCATAGCGCTCTTGCGGATAGGCTCTTGAATCTCCGCAATCTATTCATTCGGTCCCGATGTTTCAGTCTCTCCAAGCTCACAATCTTAGGGTTAATGGGTATGATGAATAGCAAGACAATGACGACAGCTTGAAATGTTATCAACAAAGCATGTATGTAAGAAAGGCCCAACGTCTATCAAGTAACACAGCCAATGTAAGATATAAACAGTGGATGAATGGATGGATACAATATTGAGTGAATGAGTTGTTCTAATGAGTGTGCTTGCATAGTAACGGGGTCCATAAACCGAACCAGAGCGAAATGAGAGCAAACGATAAGCGTAAGGTAGAAATTGACGGGACGAGTCCAAAACTTGCCCATCAATATGAGAACACCATCAACCACGGGTTGAGCACGATCTGGAATGGCGGTGGTGAGTCACAATTACAAAAGTTGTGTGTAGATACTTACCGGGAAAAGTATGTGGCAGCCCGCAGCCACACTTAATGGGAAGACAACGGCCCACTCAGAAACATCGACCCTCCAGCCAAGAGGTACCAGCGACGTGCTCACAATGACCATTCCTGCAAGGAGAAGGATGCTAACGATAAGCGGGAACCAGAACCGCTTAGCAATCTTCGGAATCTCCTTGAAGAAATTCGATCTCTGGACCTCCTTAATGGTGGCGCTCCATGTAATATTGTACGAGAACAGGTGCGCAAGGAGAGCTTGAGATATTGGGATCGAGAGGCCGCCAAAGAAGAAGAAACTGGACGTAAGACGGTGAGCAATTGGGTAAAAGATAAAGGAGATAATAAGAAACGTACAAGAATGGAATCCACATCACATTCTCGAGGAACCCCTTGACTAGCGGTTTATAGCCTAGTCGATACTCGAGAAGAGTATAACCAACATTTCCTGAACCGAAGAAGACAACTGTTGTTGCTAGCCAGATCTCAAAGGAATGCATGTAGAAACCATCCACGGGGAACTGAAATCCAAGAAGAGCGTAGTTGATGATACCGCTAGTGACGGCGGCGGCGATACCATAGTAGGAAAACATGTCTGCACAGTATGGGTTAATGAATTATCACATTAGAGAAGCGAAGCAGGACGTACACGCCATTACAGAGATCTTATAATGGATGGGTGCTTTACACCACATGAATTGATTGATCTGGTGTGCGATCGGACCCTTCCTGAACCATTGAACCAATGGGTTGAAGAGCAGTCTGAAAGGAAGATATTAGTGACAAACACACTAACGACCATGCTTAAACTTACTCGTTACAGCCATAGGCGTATTTCTGTTAAAAACATCGGAACGAGGACCCGGAAATAAATGGAGATTAACGAACCTGCCAACGATTTAATTCATCGTCCACTGTTAGCGAAACACCCTCCTTGAAACCTCCATTCGAGTACGTCGCCCACCGGATATCATAGCCCCTCATCAACAGCCTCAATGCCATATCGAAATCCTCCGACACGTTCGATTCACTCCATATCCTCTCCTCACCTGAAGCTTTCGCAGCTTTGTCGCCCGGGTCAACGAACGCCGCATCCTGTAACGCCTTCCACCTGAGGAAAGCATTATGCCCAACGAAAGGCGCCACTTCTCCGTTGGCGCAGCCCATAGATATGCACCTGTTAATCCTTCGTGTGAAGAACGCGATACCATTCTCGAAATAGTGATTAGCGATCTGCATGACGTCACTTTCATGCTGGATAATGGCAACGTTGGGGCAGGCAGCCATTTCCCGCGCGGCATCGCGTAAACAATCCTGGAAATTATCATCAACAGGCTTTAATGAAAGGCTGATAAGAAAAGCTTACCTCGGGTACAATCGTGTCACTGTCAACTAGCAGAATGATTTCACCGATACGCATTCCCTTTCCGAATGCTGCCCAAGGTCGGAATCGTGAACCGCTCTCATCGTACACCTGTTCCATCGCCATTTGGAGGGCCATCTCCTCTATATCTTCGTCACCCTCCATATCCAGCATCCGTGACATATCATCTCCATCTTTTCCCAGGTACTGCATTCCGTATGTGCCTCCGTGAGTGCCAAGGTGAGCATTGCTACTGAATTCTGACATTACTGGACTCGTTGCCACCGAAGCTCGACGATAGTACGCCTGTGGCGGCCGGTTCACCACCAAGTGATCCAGATAGTTCTCGACCTTGAGAGAAAGGCTCAGGCCGTAGTTCATGTTACTAGCCTTCTTGAAACGGCCAGCACGCACGAAGGGAGCCTCCCTGTGATCCTTTAGACCTTTCTCGATGTCGCCGGTTCCTTCGGTGTAACCATGTCGAGGGCGGGCAACCCAGGCGATACCGTGCGTGGCGTAATACGCTATCCGCTCGTCCCGATCGGCCATGGAAATGAGCCGAAGACCATCGTCGTTAACGAAGATACTGGACGTTCCACCTTGCCGCGCGTACGTCCGCATGGCGCATTTTATGGAGTTAAACGAAGGGTCAAGTACAGAGTCCAGGTTCTCCTTGTACACTGGCATTTGTATAGTGATATGGGGCAGGTGGTTGTCGATGTCATCGTTGGGGAGAGGAGGAATAGCGGAATAATATTTGCTATTCGCATAGTAGTGGGCTATGGGTCCGATCCTTTAAAACGTGAAACCAATGTTAGGACCCATGCGATAAGAGAATAATACGAGACTTACGCCATGGTGACATTTTGGACAATCTGAAGAGTGAAGAACAACGAGACACAGAAGAGAAGCGGAAGGACCGCAAACAATGCGAGCCGTATATAGGTGCCATCGAGAAGTGACTCTGTCAAGAGGGTCTTGACACCGTTCCCGATGAAGATCAGAGCCAATGCTGCAGCGAGACCATTATAAAATGGAGCGTAGAGCTTCGCATCTCGAACCTCTGCTTTCGGAGCGGACATACTAACCTTTTTGCCATACCAATTCCGCTTGACCTTGCTCTTGAGGACAGGAGAAGATTCGACGAGACTATGATTGGAAAGAGATGGGGTAACGCTATCATGACCGGTGACAGAAAACGATCCGATTCGAGGAAGAACGGAATCGGTGGTGTAAGACGGTGCTCCAGGACGAGATCGCCATAAGAGCTTTATGAGTCGGTCTTCAAAATCTTTACAGGTAGGTATGATGGTGTCGAGCGAAGAAGTGAAAACGACAAGCACACGCTCGTCCCGAATGAAGGCAGCACACTGCTCCCTGTCGGCCTGGGGCAGTTGAAGCATCGTGTCAATGATCTGGATGCGAGTATTGTTGTCGACATAGGTGCTCATCGCGTCAGGAGGCACATCTGCGAGTGCAGCGTGAACGGCGGCACTACGAACTTTGACTGCAACAACGGGATTGAGTTTCTGTACAGCGGCCTCGAAAGGCTCCAAGTAGATGTTTTCATAAGGAAAAACCCGGAACTCTGGTGGCGAGTCGTTCACGCGTAGGGCGACACCAGAGGTAAGGCTCTCTTCCTGGGGACGAAACCATGCATCGCCCTGCGTCTGCTTGAAGATGTGGTGGAGGAGGGCATCCCACCTGTCGTAGTCCATGGCCAAGGAAGACGGTGGGTGAGAATCCTACGAGCAGACGCATCGTGGTGATAAGAAAAAATCCAAACGGGAATACCTACCTTCCGTTTCATGATGCCAGGGTCAGGAGTGGCTGACATCCAAGGCCCCATCCTCGAACCGCCAGAGGGGTTATCGGTACTAAAAAAAATAGGATTGGCGATAGGCCCTCGGATAGCCTGGGAATATTGGCGCTGCCAGCGGAGAAAGGACGCTACTTTGTCTTCAAACTTTCAACGAATCATCTGCCGCTTCTGGTGCACAGTATGACAATAACAGGCGCTACTGACGGTGAATCGCTCGGGGTACATAGTGTACCCCGACAAGACGGCTCATTCCGGTACCCCCAAGCTGCATGAAAAGCCTTCTTATTGTTATCGCAGGCAGTTCTTATCGCTTGCGAAGATCGTAGAAGGATCACATAGGAGCTCGGAACTGTAAGTGGACTCAGAATCTGAAGAGTGGTCGGTGATGGCCACGAAAAGAAACAGTCGCCTCAACTCCGCGTTATGACAGATCAAAGTGGCAGAACCCGTCCGGCGATACGTGTATCGTCACATCGTGAGAGAATTCTGGCGTCTATGGGGAACAAAGCCGCCTCGAATGTCAAGTACGAAATGCGTATTCATGCAGTGTTGGTGCTTCACCGAGGGCTGTTCTCTGACAAGCTTTCGAGCATGCTGCATCACACGACTGCCAGCAGATATTAGTGATGATGGTTAAAAGTTAAAGAAGGAAAGCAGTGCTGCACCTCCATTCCCAACACGGCGACATACGGGATTTTGAAAATCAGGTACTATGAAATGATATTGAAAAGCTGGCAGAGGCGCAGCATGCCGTTGTCTGATGGTGATTTCGGAGTGGTAGCAACCAGGCTGCCCCATACATTGACGCTAGGAGGGACGAGTCCAACGAAGAAACTTGCGTTGTAAAGGTATTGACTCGGAGCGATGGTGCAGACGACCGAGATGACTGTCAAGTAAAGTACCGTTGTACTGGCACTTGATACCTAGATCGGTTATGTCCTGTACTGCGCCATTGCCAAATAGAATTGCGCTTCGAGCGGTGTTGTAACAATGAGAATGGTTTCTGAGCACCGGAAGAGAGACATGAAATATCCCTTGATGGAGGCGTTGAAGAGACAAGAGGCTCGACCGAATGGATAGAGGAAACTTCATCCGCCCAGCTGAAAGGCGCCGACTTCATGAATAATAAATCGGCCGGGTTTGAGTCGTCCTGTAATCCCGTAACAACTGCAGCATCACACGTAGGGGCTCCGACCGTGATGGAAACGTCGACGAGATCCTTCCGAACAGCTCGACAAACGTCTGACTCTGCGTGTCCCAACCCAATCCAATATTCCTTCTCTTTCGTCGCACCTTTTTCCCTCCCCACCGAACAGGCTTCGGCAACTACCTCCAGTGTCATCTCCCCTAGCTCGAGCCTTCCCTCTGTTAGACCATCGTAATATCCGGTTTTCTGCCCCCCGTCAAGCCCAAGCTCCTTCCCACGTCGAAAAGCTTCTTCGACCGCCTCCGTATCCTCCTGCATGCTTGCTGAAACACCTGCATCCTCTCGAGCTCGCCTCCCTGCTCTACACTCCCCGTCAATTCGATGCCTAGCTGCTGTAAGCTTCGTGAGAGCAGCCTCATACCCTTGCTGATACCCAGTTTGTTCCATTTCCCTCGATGCCTCGAAACGGCCGTCATCCTCGCCCAAATGATATGCGTGCCTCCCTGCAAATCCTCCCCACCCTCGCGTGCTTCCTCAAACTCCTTTATAGCCTGCGAAAATGTAAAAAGAGATGTCACAGTCGCATCCGAGATGATATTTTCTGTCGCGTCGAGCTACTGTTGCTGTTGCGGAATCGAATCAGCGGTCACGGTAGTGGCTGTGGCTTTCTTCTTTGATTTCTTCTTCTTCTTTTTGAGAGCTGCGGATAGAGTATCGTCATCGGCAGTAGTGGCCAGGGCTCGCTAGGCAAATGGGTGGTATAGTGCGAGGGTAACAACCGGCGGGTTGCCGAAATGTGCACGTGACTGTCGGGATGCGGGCCGCACCCAACGCTCCCATCGTATGAAGTCGTCCAGATCAGCGAGTTGACTCCATCCTCTGCACCTACTATCGATCAATGGAAGAACACGCTATGTGTCATGCATCATGCCCAGTAAAAAGTCTGGAGACGTGGGTAGACGATCAACTCGCTTTCCTCTCATCGTTGTCTTAACCCTTGTCAATGACTTTGTTTTGTGCTCGTCATTCTTGATTCATGGATCCGAGACGCTTCGGGTATGCGGCTATTCTCATGTGAGGCAAGTTCTGTCTCTTTCTCCCGGAACTTGAAGGAGCTTTGTGTTTATTAGCACATGTAGATTGCCTGAGTGGGGAAAGATCATGAGTGTATCTCCATAGCATGGCGCGGTTCTCATTTCTGATTCTGTTTTGTTTGTCCATCCGATATAATTCAACACCCTTTTAAGAATATGGGATATTTCGAGGCTGGATCGCGTGATTTGTGTGTACTCATCTTATTCTTTAGATCCGTTGGTATGAGGTACTTGCAGCCCTTCTTTGGATCAGTCGTACAAGTGGGAGCATTCACAGTTCGACTCCATGTCACAGCAATAAATAAATGGAAACGTGTTTCTTTCGCTCTTATTTTCTCAACGACCACCTCCATTTCCCGCACGCTGCATATCGAATGAAGATCTTGACGCCGGTTCTAAGATAGAGACTCCCGATCTCCCCGAGCATCCCATTGAACAGAAGAGTTTTCTCATTTGTACGCTCGTTTGGCGGACCTTTATTCATTACTCTCCCAACACCGGCCGTTCCTGCAGATGTAGGGTGTTGAGAGAAAGAATCTCGTCTTTTATGAATGCTAAGAGGATTAACGTGTTCAGCGTATGAAGGAACAAGATGAGCTGACTCCCATTTGGTACGTATTCATTCGCGCCTTTTCATTCCTGTGTGCTTATCCAGAGGATGGTCGGTAACCAATGAAGCTAGACTTGAGAATAGACGACACAGGAATCCTGTTCAAGAAAGATCACGTACCTAAGCATGTTGTTGACGACATCAGGCTACGACGGAGCATTCTCCATGCCCAGCTTCCCATGCACGGCATCCAAGCGAGATAAAGTTACATGTAACGAAAGGGGGACAGTGCTGTCCTCAAGAGTAAGGAATGACACATGAATCGAAGGAGCGAGAATGGAAATACTTACCTTCCACCCAACGTGTGCATGGAGAATCCTGCCCCATCAACCTCGTGCAGAATCTCTAGTGTGCATTGGCGTTATATCTCTTATCGAAGACGTGGTTCATGGTTCTTTATAGCATCCGTTCACTGGGTAAATGAATCCAAGCATCGTACAGGTCTTTGTTCAATGCAACTAGCATTTTCCCTCCCGTAGTCCAGAACTCGACGGCAGGTCCCCACCGCTGGCTTTCACAAATACAGAGGCAGATCGAAAACCGATCTTCATTCGCAAGAACGGTCTGCAGGAAATGATGAGAATAGAAGAGCGAAAGCAAGAAAAAGGTTCACAACATCATTTAATTATAGCTGTGACAAGGGGTGGAACTGCGAGTACTCCCACTCGTACGACTGAAGTGCAATTATTACAGCACCTCATACCAAAGAATAAGAAAAAACCACGACTGCGAGACAAACAAAAAATATAAAATCAAAGATCGGGATACCACAGAGAAATACTCACGATCTTGCATTCAGGCAGCTAGATATGCTAGTAAACACAATGCCCCTTCAAGGTCCTTTATAAAACGCAGAGATAGAGACAAAACTTAGGGCCTAGGATAGCCAGTCCAGATTGAGGAGCTCAAACAGCATCGATAAGAGTGCGAGTCGATCATGGAGAAACGGGTGTCAGCAGGAGTGTTGAAACAAGCGCCATTATAAGTAATCCATAGCCCCATAGCACCGAGAAAAAGGAAGGCCAACAAATTATGTGAGTATGTCAACACATGGACGTGAACCATGACACATAGTTAAGCGCGTTTTTCCATTACTCGATCGTAGGTGCAGAAGATGGAGTCAACTCGCTGATCTGGACGACTTCAAGTTCATAGGCCCACAACGTGGACTCTCATCTCCCGTGATTCCTGGCTCCGGCTCGTAGCACCGTTTAGCTTCAATGGCTAGCAGATATCGCATCAACGGCTTTATATAATCCGGCGACGTAGAGAGTCTTCGTAGATTCAATGCAACTGTCAGACGATAACATTCCCACTCGCGTACTAGTCATCCCGGAACTCGGCTCCAACTCCTTTCGAGTCGAGGAATATGGGTCGCGTGCTGTAGCCATAATTCGGCATGTGAGTACGAGTCTCATAATCCGTGCGGAAGAGCACACACTTTGGACTTGGTGTCTGCCATGCCTTTTCGGATATGGGGATACGGAAAGTCTTCAGGCCGATGCGAGAGTATGTTGAGAAGTAGAACGAACAAAGGTGCACCTGGCGAGCGCAGGTTTCTCGCCACGCATGAGATGTTCTCCAAGTTTGAAGCTTACAATTCTGAAAAAAGGCGCATATACTCGCTTCGCCAGTTGAAAATGCCGTTGCGATGAAGGAGGCAGGTGACAAGGTGGATGACGATATGTGACTGCTTTAATATCCATCGGCTCCGGGATCCAGGTTGTACACGAGACGAATGGAGGAAGGTCTGAATTCATGGCCTTCTGGCTATCGGAAAATCACTATGCAACGACTAAAGAGGTAGCAGCCGACATCGGATCCGCGCCTAAGCGCAAATGTCAGCACACAGTAGTCCAGCGCAAGGGAAGATGACGTACCTGGGTGTCTCGTTGACATCTAGTGCCCCATACTTGCTCCTCCTCGCATCAAAGGCATCGTAATCCTCCAGTTGGATACGCAGCACAAAGGATGGCCCTGACTGCCTTCTATCAAAAAGTTAATCAAAATACTCGCTCGAGGAGCCCATTCCTGTGACAAACCTACGTCTCTTCAATCACACTCCTTCATCAGTTTCCAGCACTCGCCTCCCTTGCAACAGTCCGCAGCAAATACAAATCCAATGAAGAGAAAGTTCGAGGTCAGTTTTTCTTCGTTTGATAGTAAGCCGAAGGATTAGTTGTACTGTCTGCAAGCATAAGACTGTTTGAATAAAAGGACCGCGGAAGGATCAGAGCCACAGAAGCGTCACATCCAGCCCGCGCACACAATCATCGGTCTGATCACCGGACGTTAAGTGGGTACACTTCAGAGCCAACGCAGTTCGTAGTCACACCTCCGGAGCTATTATTCGGTTCGAAGACACGTCGGCCATCGAGGAAGGAAGTAAAGTGCCAATTTATCAAATAAAACCATTCCGGAACTTCCGACGTAAAGGCTCGCGCCTCGATATGCAATTCCTCGCGTGTTCAGAGTAATCGCCTTGTGCCGGTACCAATACCTTCAACACTTCCCATCATTACAATGGTTTTCTTCTTTCCGATGCATAGGTATGGGAACCATCCACAGCCACGTAGCGGATGATGCTATCAGCCGTAGATACCGACAAACTGTCCCAGAATTTTAATTTTTCCTGACCGCTCCTCTCATTCAACGAAAATTGCTTATCAAATGACAGGTAGTATCCTAGACAGACATAAGCAAATAATAAAATAAAATAAAAAGCTCTGAGAAGCAATAGCCGAATAGCCACGACATGGATTCGACCGTGGATGCTCACACCCCTACACATGAACCAAAGTGGCAAGCAATTCTTGGTAGCGTGACAGCAATAGAATAGGACCATACGAAACATCACAAGGCAGTCCGGACTCGAAGCTGAATCAAGAACGAGGGACCCTGTGAAAGAAAACCATAACATGGAATTAGAGACACAATTCAAATCGCGCCATGTTATCGAGATACATACTTCTGACGAGAATGGCCCCATACGCGAACAATATAATGACGTCTCGAACATAACAATATTCTGTTAAGTCCGGGGTTATCAAGATGTCTTTAAACAGAACCAATATGGTTGAACTTCTGCATACCACCACGCGGACTCGAACCACGACACACAACGTGTTCTTCCATTGATCAATAGTAGGTGTACTTGATCAATCAATTAATAATGTTGCAACGCTCTACCGGCCAGAATGGACAATATTCGACGTTATGAGAACATTGCTGTGTGCTTTAATTCTCAGCTACACACTCTGCGGCTAGATGCGCGTTTCAGTCTGTTTGTCGAACACGACATTGGTTAGTGTCCGTGTTACCTCATGTCCTCTGGAATGTCCTTTCCTTCCGCTTGAATTTTCATACACTCCCCTTCTCCTCGACATTGTGATGTCGGACTTCATTTCAGGAATCGAGCCTGGCCCGTATTTTCAGTTATCATGTCACCACCTTTTTGCTACGTCGATGCGAAGTAGCCTCAAATTGAGGAGTGCGTCCGCATGAGAAAGGAACCCAGCAAGAGATCTTTGCAGGCAATTCATTGTCCTGATTTCCGTTCTCACGAATTGTTACATTTTTGGTTCACCGCAAGTCAAAGAAAGGGGTCGTCGTATAGCGCGGTAGCGTGGGCGGAATTACATCTACGGTTCGATCCCGTGAGGCCGCGATGACAAAGAATAGGCTAACTTTTTCTATGGGCTTCTCGAGTAGAGATAATATCCCTTCCTATGAGGAAAAATGCGTCTGCTATTTCTGAATATCTACTTGCCTGATGAAACGTACCTCGACGAATCATGTCAACCGTTAGATTTTTTTTGTGCGCACTGCATGATGCCAATGCTTTTGCTAGTGAAGAAGGAGAAAGGATCATTGCTTCAACGCGCAGTCACACCATGGTTAGTCTCCCATACAATCCAAAAATCGGGGTCAAAGGAAACAAAACGGAGTACACTAGACGACACGGAATAAAACTGTTTATGCTACCACTGAGCTACTGCACCATTTTCCCTATCGTGCCTAAGGGATGCCCGTGAGTAGTAATCTCAGAGCTAATTGTTCTCACATGCTCGTTAAGGGAATATTCTATTTCGGCAGTCAATGCTTGATCAATAACTACAATACGATGCGATTAGAGGGATCGAGGAAGGTTCCTTTCAACGGGAAAGAGATATGGTTATCTCGTTGACTTCTAAGTGGGCGCATGTCGTAAGGCAGAGTGAACTCCATCTCTCTTCCCCTTGTGTTATGGATATTGGTCTCTGACGGTATGCTTGAGTCAACACACGCCTTCACTCGGTCTTCTCAGCCTTGGCAGTACTCGCACTTTCTCTTGCTTTCTCTAACCTTCTTGCTGCTACCAGAATACACTAGAACATCGTAGAATAAGGATACCTGGACTCTGTAGTATATAAACACTGCCTGTACTATTGTATCTTCAGCTATCAACTCACCTTTCAACCTCCACAGTCCCTGTGTGAACCTAAGTGATCAAGATCGGTTACGCTTAGCGCTCGTTAACAAACCTACGGATCCCTCTTGGTAATCGGACTCAGCTTACGGACATCCTCGTTCTCATCAGGCTTTTCTTCGAGTATTTGCCCAGTCGTATATTGGCTTGACTACCCATACTCTTAACACCTTGCATGAACCTCGAGCGGAATTTCTAGTGGTTTGTGGCTCTTTCTTGCAGCACCCATTCACGGGGTAAATGTATCCAGGTGTCGTTGAGTGCCTTTCTTCAATGCAACTAGTGTTCGTCCACCCGTATTCCGGAACTCGGCAGAAATTCCCCGTCACTAGCTGTGACCCTCAAGGGGAAGACCGAAATCCGGTCTTCATGCTGCGGGAAATAGAGGCGGTCATTGAGAAAAGAAGAGCGGAAACAAGAAAAAGGACTACACCATCAAACCGTCATAGCCATGACACGGAGTTGAACCGTGAGTGCTCCACTCATGAGACTGTGCCAAAGAAGGGTTGCAAGCACTCCAAAGAATAAGCTGTGTACAGAAACATGGCGTGGTATGGACTCGAAGCGTGCGAAATTCTACAAAGTGCTTTAAATTATATTGGCCACAGCGAGTATCAGAAACGGGATGCTATGTTGATATACTCACGATCTTGCACTAGGCGGTCTAGACATGGTGGTAAGCACAAAGCTCCTTCAGGTCGCCTTATGAAACGAGAGAGACGGAGACAAAACTTACCTCGAAAGAAGGGCAAGATACCCGAGCAGTATAAAGGCGAGCCAACATTGAGGAGCACCAAACAAACACATCGACAAGGCAATGAGAGGATGCCTGAATGTTAAAGTAGTTGATTGTGGAGAAACGGGTGTTAGCTAGGGAATTGAAACAAGGACCATTGTAAGTAATTCATAACCACGAAGCGCTGAGAAGACTGAAGGCAACAAAGTTAAATAAGTATGTCAACACATGGACTCGAATCATGACATATTTCTAAGCATGTTCTTCCATTAATCAATCGTAGGCGCAGAGAAACTCAATGATCTGAACGACTCCATACGCCGAACACGTTGACCCTCATACCTCTTGTGATTGGGGGCTCTTGCTCGCAGCATAGTCTGCCTGCAACCGCTAGTGACTATTGGATAAACGGCCAGACCACAGCATTACCTCCCGCAGTCATCCCGGAACGAGTCTGCGGCCATCTTCGAGTCGAGGAATACGAATCGCGTGCTATGGCTATAATTCAGCATGTTAGTAGGAGTCTCATAATGCACGGGGAAGAGTACGTACTTTGGACATGGCGTCTGCCACGCCTTTTCGGATATGGAGATGCGGAAAGGTCTTCAGACTGATGAGAGAGTATGTTGAGAAGTAGAACGAATAAAGGTGCACCTGGAGAGCGCAGGTTTCCTGCCGCGAATGAGACGCTCTCTAAGTTTCGAGACACATGCTGAAAAAAGGCGCATATACTCGCTGCGCCTGTTCAAAACGCTGTTGGAATGAAGGAGGTGCAGGTGACGAGGTGGACGATGATTATATCGAATATGTGACCGCGTTGATATTCATCGGTACCGGGATTCAGGTTGTGCACGGGACGAATAGAGGAAAGTCTACATTCATAGCCTTCCAGCTAAGGGTAAATCACTATGCAACAACTGACAGCCACCGACGTATCTGCGCCTAGCCCAAGGATCAGCGTAAAGTAATCCTGCCTTGGAACGATGGCGTACCTAAGTGTCCCGTGAACGTCTACGTGTGCGCAATTCCAATCTGCTATGGAAAATGGTGCCCGTACGTGTTCCTCCTCGCACCAAAGGCAGGATCCTCCAATTGGACAGGAAGCATGACTCTGAGCTCTGGCTGCCTGCTATCAAAAGGTTAGCCTAAATGTTCGTTCGAGGAGTCTATTCGCGTGACGAACCGATTTCCCGCTCGCTCATCGAAACGTTCTTCGAGTACATGAACACCTGATCTCCCATGCAACAGCCGACGACGTAGAATAAAAACGGAAGCAAGAGCAAGCTCCAGGTTGAGTTTCTTTGATGGATAGCAGCGGATGGAGTATTTGTAATGTCGTCAAGTGTAAGCGCAGATTGCTACAAGGAATGTGGATGAATACATACACTGCATAGTACAAAGCCGCGCGCGCAATCGTCACGCTGGACACGGCCTAAGGCCTACAGGGATAAACAGAAATCGTCTTGAAAAGGTCGTGGTCAGAGCAAACTCAGGACATAGTCCTGTCTTCAGACCTATAAGTTGATAGGAAGACACGTCGGCCATCGAGGGAAGGAAGCAAAGAGCCAAATTACTAAACAAGACCAACCGGCAACTTCCGATGTGAGGCTCGCACTTCAACTTGCAATTCTTCGTGTGTTCAAAGCAAACCCTTTCGCTCCCTTCGTGCTGATGGTTACACCGATTTTCTTGGTTCGGATGCATAGGTATCGGCACTATTTGGGCACTATCCTTAACTAAGTAGCTGACAATACCATCAGCCGTCCCCTCGACTACAAACTGTCCCAGGATTTTGCGACTGCTCATCTCACTCGACGAAAATAGCAGTTCAATAAATGCATACCAAACGACGGGTAGAGATACCATGGCCAAGAAAAATCTAAGCACCAAAAAAAACTAAAGACGCTCTGACGACATGAATAGCAACGACACGGAATCGAACCATGGATGCTCACACCTCTACAACTGAGCCACCGTCATCAACTAATGAAGAAGCATAGAGTAAGACCATCACATGAATGCACGACCTAACAGCGTCAAATTGAATCGAGCTACTGCGAGAACAAAAGGAATCAGAGATGCAAATTGCGCTATGTTACCTTTCCTGAGGCTTTGAAGCTTCATAGGAACTCGTCCTCTCCTCGGCATTGTTATGTCGGCCTTGATTGCAGAAATCGGGCCTGAGCACCCGTGTTTTCCGCCTCATCTCACCAATTTTAATTTTTCATTATGTTGATGCCAAGAAGCCCAGATTGCGGAGTGCGCCGGAAAGAGCGAAGCATGAGATCTGGGTAGGCAATCCATTGTCCTGGTTTCCGTACCCATAAAACTGTTACAGCTAGTTTCACCGCAACTCAAAGCAGCGATCATTGCACAGCGGTAGTGTAGGGGATAATATATCTACGGTTCGACTCCTTGAGGCGGCATTTATGAGTCGTTCAAATTGTTTCTTCCACGGGCTCCTCGTGCATTCCTTCCCATGAGTAAAAAAGCGCTTAACATCTCTACATCTAGACTTGCCTAGTGAGAAGTGTCTTGACGACGACGAAAGATCGGTGCTTAAACGCATAGTGATGACAATGAATTGAACTGTGAATGCTACCAACAAGCGACTGCACTAATTCTCACATGAGATTGGTAGGTGCTACACTGGAAAAATGAGAATTCAGATTCGTCCCCAGGACGGTTCAATGTGCATGTCGGAATGATGAGGGGAAGACTTTCCACGGTCACAAGGGAGTGTAAGATTGGGTGCCGAGATCGCCTGTCCTCAGGCTGCCGACATGCCGCCAGCGGCGCTCAATTTGCCCACAAAAGTTGCTTAAAGGACAAACTACGTCTGCCACTCAGACTCAACTCGCTGCCATCACCTCTAAACTCTACCCGTCTCATCAATCCTGACGCGCCTGTACTGGTGTCATACCACGAAATCGCATCACGTTCTAAGCCGTAAAGCCATAAGGCAATAAACGAGCTAAATCGGACGTCGACGCGTACGAGACAAGTTGCAATTGTGGCACAGCACAGCGCGGCTCCTCAAGGTTCGCAATAACCTACTCAAGCCGCCGCAATAACTATAGAATCGCATATTTAGACGAGTTACTCCGAAACCATGCCTCAGTTGGGCGATGAATATCTCATTCGCCCTCGTGTTTCCATGTACCTGGAAAGCAACGACGCGCCTCATGATATAGACGTGGCATCTATTACAAACTCTTTACGGGACATTAGCCAGTTGATAGAGAAGACTGATGAAGAAGAAAAAGAGCTCTCTCGAGCTCTCGAAACCTTGCGGAAGCGTCGCGCCGCGATGCTGCAAACGCAGTCCAAACTTCAATCTATTATCTCTCCTCTTCGTCGCTTTCCCGCAGAAATTCTCTCTGAGATTTTCCACCACACCCTTGAACGAGACGGCTACTCTGTCCTGAACACCGCCGATGGTCCCTGGTCTCTGAGCCACGTCAGTCGTCATTGGAGAGTCACCGCGCTGACATGTTCTGGGGCCCTTTGGTCTAATCTATATATTGGCATCTATGACTACCGCATTCACCAGAGGGATCCACTTTCCCTTCTCAGAACATGCCTCACTCGATCACGCAGGCATAACATTTCGGTACACTTCGATTACCCGAAACCGGTACCAAACTTCGAAGACAAAGCTAAAGAAATCGCCCAGCTACTTATTGACAACTGCGAACGCTGGCAGTCTTTAGAAATCTCAAACAACTGTTTGGAGATCCACAGTCTTCTCGGTAAAGTTCGTGGTCGCGTCCCGAACTTGACAAATCTTGTCATCCACCGCGAACCTGTTCGCGCATCACCTATCGGGGCTTTTGAATTGGCTCCCCACTTGCACACTGTGAAGATATATGGGTCTTTGGGTGTAGTCCTTGGTCCTGGAAATCCTTCCCTCATTTCATACGAGGACTACAGGACCCTATCATCAACTGCTCTTGACTCATATTTCACTACTCTTCGCTCTTGCCGCCAACACCTGCAAACATTCACAAGTCTCCATTCGTTCACTTCTCAGAGATCGCGTGCAGAAAATCACCCGATCATCTTACCCCAACTGAAACACTTGCGAGCAACAAACAGAGACCTGATCCAAAGCGTGACGGCACCGAATCTGGAGAGCTTCCACTTGGATAATTCTCATGGCCTTCTTGCCGATAGGCTCTTAAATCTCCGCAATTTATTCATTCGGTCCCGATGTTTCGGTCTCTCCAAGCTCACTATCTCACACGTCATAATTACTAGCCATATCTTGGATATCATCCCTTTGGTTCCGGCACTCGGAGTGCTTCAGTTCCGGTTTCCTTACTGGGGTGATAGAGTTGCTAAGGACGACATTTTTCACAGCTTGTTTCGACAAATGACAGACATCGATGAAGCTGGAACGCCGAAGGTGGTTCCAAATCTTCGGGAGTTTTCCTTCACAGTTGTTCCGCCCCGCCAAAGGAAGGATCCGCATTTCACCCCCGTTTTATGTTTTGATGGGACCTTCGTTGATATGGTTGCCTCTCGTGCAAAGACATTGGAGAAAGTGGAGGTCAGAGCTTCTATTCCAATCGGAAATTGGTCTCAGGTGCAAGTATCAGTCTTTGAAGGCTTACTCCAGGAAGGTATGGATATATCGTTGAAAGGTTTAGGGCCGTGGGACTTTTCCTTGTAAAAATACAGAGATGATGTACATGTATGTCTCGTCGATACCTGAATATGAATGGGCGCGATTGACATCTCGACATGGAGCTACCGCAAGTGCGCTCACAGTCGTCCCTATACTTAGCATCAAGGCATGATCCTCCCCTGAGGAGCATAAACAACGCGGCTTGCCACCGTCTATCAAAAGGTTAGCCTGAACGCTCAGTCGAAGAGCCCATTTGTGTGACAAACCTATGCCTCTTCCTTCCCACTCGTCCATCAGTTCTGCGAGTGCATGAACATCGGAACAGTCAACTGCGCAGGATACAAATCCGTGTGAGAGAAAGTTCCCGGTCGGGTTTCTTCGTCGATAGCAGCGGGAGGAGTAGCTGTTCCCTTAGGGGTAACAGGGTATGGATAGAAGGATCATGGAAGAATACACGCCATTACCAAATCAGAGCCACAAAAGTCCACACCCAACGCGAGCGCGCAATCCAAACGCAATCACCAGGCTGAACAGCGGAGCTTCCATGGATGCATCTCAGAACTAACGCAAGTCATATTCCCGACTACAGACTATCGGTCCATAGGAGAACATGTCGACCATCGATGAAGGAAGCAAAGAGGGCGCCAATTTACCAAAAAAAGACCAACCGGGAACTTCCGACGTGAGGCTCGCCCTTCAATTTGCAATTCCTCGCGTGTTCAAAGCAATCACCGTCGACGCTTCCTCGTTACAATCGTTTTCTTCCTGCTGATGCATACATATAGGCGCCATCTACAGCCATGTCGTTGACGATACCGTCACCCGTAGACACCGACAAGCTGCCCTTTTTTGTGACCACTCGTCGCATTCAACTAACATTGCATATCGACCAGATCGACCATCTTAGACAGACCTAAACAATATATATATGCTTATATGCTCTAAGACGCGATTTCCCGAATAGCCACGGCACGGAATCGAACCGTGGATGCTACCAACAAGCGATCGCACTCTTTTCTCATGAGATTGGTACGCGCTACGCTGGAAATATTGATGATTCAAAGTGCGTTTCTGGACGACGATGCGACGACGTTCCTCGGGTACTAGGCATATTATTGGACCTGCTTTCCTGATCCTTGTGGTGAGTTCCATGTTGGTGTTTGATCTTTGCGCTCCTCATCCGGTAGTAGAAGTTGACTCACGTAGCCGGGTATTGTCTTGAGGGCTCTGAAGACCAGTGGACTAAGCGCTGTGGCATTGTGGTCACATTGCATGAGCAATAACGACAGAGCTAATTGTTATGATTGTCGAACAAAGGGAACTTGATATATCGGGCAGCCGATGCTTGATCGATGATCAGTGATGGGATCTCACGTTGGTGGATGGCTTGAGGGAGGTCTTTTAAAGACAACCCGTTACGTGGGAACATTCATTGTCTTTACAACTGTACGGAGTATAAATAGGCGCTTATCGCGTCCCATATCCACATCCCACACCATATTGGTAGAGAGACCCTACGTGAAATGAATGCTGCCGCAAACACACTGCCTCAGCCCCAAGCTACAGGTGGTCCCCAAGGTGAGCAGTGATGTTAGTTTTACCAATTATTCGAGCTTGACGGCGAATTATAGATGCAGCTGCCACCCCGAACCAGGGCCCGGAGACGAAACGCCTTGTTCCTCGAGTTGCGTTAATGAACGTCGCTGATCCTGCAGAAGTCCGTAGGGCTGAGGAACTCGAAAGGCAGCTGCAAAGGAGACGACCATACCCGCATGCGTAGAAGTGGACTATTGGGTGATCAATTGACGACAGTGGACGCTTTCTCGAACTTTCAGGACACTGAATACCATGTATTTCTTCGAAACATATTGATAGGACAGTTGGCTTCAAGTCTGTCAGACGCGGATCCTTCATTTGGCAACGTACCAGTTTGTTATAGATATTGACCTTCTTATTAGAATTGGCTTATTGGTTTGAAGTCCCGATGAAAAAAATCTCATTAATTGTGCAAAGTAAGCTACAGAATGCAAATCTATGGCTGATTCGTAACTCCATCCATCTACTCGCTAAGTACTCTTATTACTAGAGCCGATATTAACACAGGCAGATCTACGTCCATAAGCCACTGACAATTTGATAATAGAAAGGGGATCACTCACGGATATGTTACTATCCTCCCATTATCGAACTTGATGACAACAGATTGTGTACCCTTTACCATCCTGGTGTCAATTGAAAACAACATCTCGAAACAATAATACTCACATCCGCCATCAGACTTGTGGATTGAACAACGCCTGTGACTATTTGCCCTTTGGCGTTGTGCGTCCAGACATGCGAACCATTCTAGGGAAGCGAAATGAGAAATTGATGTGGCATAAATAATTGGAGAATACGCACTGAATACACATCCATGGTTGTGTAGTTGATGGGTGGTAGATACTTTAAACTGACGAGATCCACCTGCTTAAATACCCGCAGTCGAGGAGGAAAAGACCATGTGAATGGCCTAGCGTTTGAATGATCTGCGATCATGCCGGTCATTCTTCGCCCACGGGGCACAACTTCGCACAATAAACACAGAATGTTTCGCTCCCACAAAAGTTGCCACTGAGACGAAGTATCCCATGCCACAGCGGCGAAATCAGCTAGACCTGAAACTTCGGTCTTTATGTGCAGACTCAGGAGTTTATTCGTGAAACAGAGGACAAGATTGAAAGATAAATTCAAGGTTCCCCCAATGAGAGACATCGAGGGAAAGATTAACGGCAAGTCGGAGTAAATCACCAGTCTATGTGCTTGCCCAAAGTGAGTGGATCATCCGTGGGATTCGTTGTGGCGTTCGGACGTGCGTGTTAGATGAGTGGTGTCGCACCTGTGGCTCCTATGGAAAGGGCTGGAGAATATTCAGTCTGTGCACAGGTTGTGCAGGTCCCCAAGATTTCATGTACATGGGAGACGTGAGTTCTAACCCGGCGATATGCCAGCATGATTGTTAACTTCCAATATCTCCACATTGAAGCGTCTTCCGAGAGGTATAACGACTTGAAGACATACACCATAGGGAAATATTCCGGCTTCATACGGTCCCCCAAAGTATTATCGGAGGTAGTAAACTGAGACTGTCGTCAGCTACTATGCATAATACCATAAAACGACGTACATACTATCATTGTCGAGTCAACGGACGCTCGGCAATTCGTCCATAACAATGACTTAGGCCTTGGGAAATGACACTGCTCTTCATAGACACAGAATGTCTACATGCACGTAAAAGTTGTCGACTACTAGGCTCCTATGATGTCCCTGCATTAATTATGCCTGGGTGAGCGACTTCATTCCTTCTCGAGAACCAGAATACTCACCCTCACTTGCGAACGAGAAGTTTTGGAAGCGAGGCTGTGGACGATGAAGAGCGATATGAGGATATATGCGAGAAACCAAATGACGGTCTCTGATGTGCTCATGGTGGAGTAGAACCGCGATTGCTCTGCTGAGAAAGAAGGCGTTCCTCTGTAGCAGTTGTTGGCCGTCAACGTGCGAGACACAAAGTATCCTCTTCTCAGCTGCTAAGACTGGCGCGCTCGTAAATACAAGGAGAGACAGACAATCCTTGGGAAGACGTACTTTAAACAAGAATGGCCGCATACAAGAGCCATATAAGTGCATCTCGGATGATAAACATCTTCCTTAATCCCATCATGAAAGTCATGATGAAGGTACATCTTGCAACCGTCTATCGAACAGGTCAGCCTCATGTATTGCTCGAGGAGCTAAGTCGAATGACAAGCATGTCTGTTCCCTCCCGTTCACTCATCGAAACGTTCTCGATGCTGAGCCCAGAAGCGACTTTGTATGTAACAGTCGACGGCTCGTAATACAGGGAAAGGAAAGAACCAGGTCGCGTTTTTTCAATCTATATCAGCGAACGAAGCAATCGTGCTGTCCTCAAGAGTGAGCGAAGAGGAAGCAAGTGAGGGTGTATAGAGACGTACTAAATCTGAGTACTGAGAACCATCACATCATCCTGCATCAGAAAACTGAAGCCCTAGTCGAAGACGTTACTCCACAAGAAACTGTCCCTTTTGTACGGGCTTCAAAGACTTGATCTAACACCTGTGAGGACCAGGAACATCGTGCTGAATAGGGCAGCTAAATGTGCACACAGCTGTTGCATTCCCCACTATCAAGGTTAAATTCAGGGGGGATCACCCACTTCTCTGCTTGTTCGTTGCGATATCGGAGACTGTCACCAGCATTCTTGGGACCTGAGTTCTCTCTCCTTTCAAGAAACCCTATGTTATTGTATTTTTATATTCACCTACAAGCGATTGGCAGGAGAACCGTAGCCCACGGTAGGAATACGAATAGTGAAGAGTCGAGGCCAAAAGAGTTCGAACCTGTGACGTCTAAGCACTTCGCTTTCTTGTAAAAATAACAGTTCTGAACTTTGAAGGCAAGGCATTGTGGAGATTCTATCTTAATACTTACCTAAATCATGATTAGCTTAGAATGAGCGCGTGACGTTGGAACCTTATTGCGGGGTTCGCTAGGCAAATGTGTGTGATAGTGCAAAAGTAAGCTACGAACAACCGGAGAACTACGGAAAGGTTGCCGAAACACACACGTGACTGGCGGGATGCGGGCCGCACCCAACTAGCCTGGCAAGCCGCTTTATAGATACTCGCAGAACTCGTACCTGTGTATCCAACGTTCCAACGTCGAAGTAATTGATATGAACATACAGCGGTGGTAGCAAACAAGGAGGTCGTCCATTTGAACTTTTTATCATGGTGCCGTGAACGGCTGTTGCAACGTTGAGCCACCGATATGCCGGTGACGTCATTATCAATTTGCCGAAAAGGTGGTTCAAAAAATCTGCTACTCGACTCACTGCCATCACCTCTAAAATCTGTTCCGCGCATCTTCCTTTATAATTGAAGACGCCGCCTCTCTGCCAACCTCATACCAAGAAATCTCGTCACCAACTAATCACACTCTCTTGGCTCTCGAGTGAGCTGAAAACAAGTGATCCGTGTTGGGATCAGGTCGGAATCGTGGTACATCGTATGAAACATCATCAAGGTTCGTACTAAACTGTTCACATAAGATGCAATAACTATAGCACGACACACCCAGATGTCTTCTTCCGAAATCATGCCTCCATTGGGCGACGAACATCTCATTCCCCCCTATATTTCCACGTACCTGGAAAGTAACAACGCTCCTCATGATACAGACATAGAAGAGATTAAACACTCATTACGGGTCATTTGCCAGTCTCTCGAGAAGGCGGGTGAAGATACCAATGATCGCCCTCGAGATATCGAAACTTCGCAGAAGCGTCGCGCTGCATTGCAAGAAACGCAGTCCAAACTTAGATCTATACTCTCTCCTCTTCGTCGATTTCCTGCCGAGATTCTGAGCGAGATTTTCCAACACGCCGTTGACCGCGGCTACTCTCCTTGGGAGACCTCAGAAGGTCCCTGGTCTCTGAGTCACGTCAGTTGTCATTGGAGAGCCACCGCGCTGACATGCTCCGGAGTCATTTGGTCGAAGCTATACGTTGGCATCAATATAGGCGGATTTGACCAGAAGGATCATCTCTCTCTTCTTCGAACTTGTCTGGCTCGATCGCGCAGTCATAACATTTTGGTGGACTTTGATTACCAACATCCGGGATCGTCGTACAGAGACAAAGCTGTGGAAATCATCCAGCTACTTATAGACAACTGCGAACGCTGGTACTTTTTTGAAATCTCAAACTATTGCCCGGAGATCTACGACCTTCTCGGTCAAGTTCGTGGTCGTGTCCCGAATCTAATCTATGTTGAAATCATCCACGGACCTGTTTCCACCGCCGCACCTTTCACAGCATTTGAATTGGCTCCCAAGCTGCGTTCCGTGAAAATGCATAGTGGTTTCCGCGTAGTCGTTGGTCCCGGAAATCCTTCCCTTATTTCATACGAAGACTACCGTAGGTCGCCGCCAAGCGATCCACTTGAGTCATACTCCACCATTCTTCGACCATTTCACCAACAGCTGCAAAAATTCACAACCCTCACTGTCGACACTAGATCGCCTGAAGCAAATTCCCAAATTATCATGCCACAGCTGCGACACTTCCGAGGATCACACAGAGATTTGTTTCGATGTGTGACAGCTCCGAATCTGGAGACCTTCCACTTGGATCCTGTTAGGCGACAGTCCTCTGCTACCAAGTCACTCCTGGGAGTCCTCGACTCGTTCATCCGGTCCAGATGTTCGGGTCTTTCGAAACTCGCGCTCTCAAATATCGTGATTACTACGCATATCCTGGATATCCTGCCTTTGATTCCAGCGCTTGCCGTACTCCGGTTCCAATTTTCCAATTGGGAGGGGAGGTCTGCTGAAGAAGATATCTTTCGCAGCATGTTTCGACAAATGACAGATGAGGACGACGTTGGAGAGCTGAAAGCAGTTCCCAATCTCCGAGAGTTTTCCTTCGTGGTCATCCAGCGCCACAGTTGGAACAGTTGGTATTGCAGTACGCTTTCTTTCTTTGATAGGATCTTCCTTCGCATGCTTGCCTCACGTGTAAAGACATTAAAGAAGGTGAAGGTGATAGGCACTATTATGAATGGCATGTGGTATACGGAGGATGAATCAACCTTCGCAGACTTAATCAAGCAAGGCATGGATATATCGGGGAATGATAGAAGGCCGTGGGACTTTTCGATGTAAAATTACGGTTAGCTGTGCAGGCGGGGGCTTAGATAGATAGATAACCGGACGAGGTCCCAAAAAGGAACGCCGGGATTCTGTCTATCACATACTCACTGTTTTATAAATAGCATGGGCTACACACTTATCAATTACTTGTATGTACTCCAGGAATATTCAACAATAACATGTTGTCCCACAGAGAAGCGAGGAGAAAGAGGAATTCACATTTGGTATCGTAAACGGTACTTAAGTCAGCCATCGTCTATGGAAGGATACGCTGCAGTTTCGTTTGTCTTACTATCTTGACTGCAGCTAGTAACATCCTGTCATGAGTCGGTCCATCTCGCCGGGAGCAAGAATAGCAGTACTTCGCCGCAAAGACACAAAACTTACAATCAGTGATAACATAAAACCAGGATGACAAGTCACGTCGCTCTCAAGATACTCAACTTGCTTCTCCGTTAGCCCGATATCTAGCCAGGATGTTCGCCTAGAGGTGCTCGACCTCTCTAACTCCAACGATGGAGTTTTCTACCAGCAGTGAGATTTTCAATACCGCCGGTCTCGACCACAACAACTTCCAGAGCCCTTGTCGTTTTCATCTTCGGATCGTTCTTCTCCCAATTAGAGCGAGGTATATCCTCCATTTCTCTCTTGTCGCTTTTGTCTCCGTTCTTCAAGTTCGTCTATCCCGAACCTTCCAACAGTAACTACCCTACGGATCGAGGTCCATCCCAAACCTCCTCGCCATTGGGATGATCTCGCGTTCAAACTACCTTTAGGCTTTCCAGTCTTCCCATCAATGCGTACTGAGGAACCGGCCCGGGATCGGTCGGCTAGATCCGGCAGGTCCTTCTGGAGCGCAAAACAAATCGAAGCAAACAAAGATCCGCTCTTCAACTTGCCTCTCACCCATCATCATCTGCCGATGCAATCGTTGGAATGATTCTCCGTTGAGCGCTAGCTTCCAGGATATAAGATCATCGTGTTTCTCTATTAGTCTTTAGGTTCTTGGATCACTGGTGCTTGAAAGCTTGAAGTCTTGAACAGTGCGACGATGACTCCCTTTTCAATATCAAGCACCACTACTGCCTAGCTGGACGCCCTACCTCCTCTTCGAATCTATTCACCGGATCCGTGATGCCTCAAGTGTGCCCAGGCGGTAGCTTCCGAAACGAGGTATGCCTGTGTTAATCGTTGTTACAAGAAGGAACAATTGAATCGCGCAGATTCGGGCTTCGTCTGAAAAGCACTACTGTGGGACGGCTCCGTTGATATGACGTGGGTCCGCTTTTTGTTCCAAACGCCAAATTTAGGTCAGCCCAGTCGTCATCTAAATCCCAAGAACATGAACATCGGACGTCTGGATGTGAGTACTTTCGATTGACTATACCTTCGACGTTCGACGAGGCTTTGGATCTTCCATTTCGCTGACTGGTCTCATTCACCAGGCATCCTTGATCTTCGCATTTGAAGCTTGACCCTTGATTTAATTATGAATGGTTTCCATTCGCTCCAGATATCTTATCTGTATCCCCCCCATGGGACCTTATTTTCGGAACGGTACGCCGACGCCGATTGTATCTTGAATCTGGGCCTTCTTGATGAGTTATCGTAGCGCGCGCTTAATTGCCTCGTGTACGGACCGAGGACCCACCAAGCACGACATCTTTAACTTTTCCATCAACTAACACTATCGGTACAATCGCACAACCGTCGTACGCATCGTCCTTCATGTATATCCTTGCGATCTTACCGATCTTGATAGCAGATGGCCGAGGCGGCTCCCTTCTATTCATCAGGGCGGTTCGATGAAGCCGATCACGAGGGTGGATACTTCAGCCATGATGATACTACTAGTCTGCCTGGGACTGATGATACGGAAAGTTCTCTGACGAGTGACGAGGATGAAGAAGACGAAGACGAAGATGTAGGATTACAGGCAGCCCTGGCTGCGTCAATGTCGGAAATGGAGGACGCTCTCCGAGAAGAGCTGGAGCTTCAGAGAGCCATCGAGGCGTCCAAAGATGAGGATCAGGATGTGAGATTCCATCTTGACACTGAACTGGCGATGGAGATCTCTCTGCACCAAGAGAGGACTTTGGAAGAGATGCGAAAAGTCCAAGAGGAGCACCTTCACGCAGAGTCGTCCTCGGACACGTCCTTAGATCGGTCGAGTTCCCCTTCATCTGTGTCAACTGTATCAGCTGACGGTACGGAATTGCGCGCACGACATCATCCTTTCCTGTCCCCTCCCGCTTCTATCATTTTCAGCGCCGACGAGATTCCTCCGTCTGGATTCAATTCCCTGGCGTCGATAGACAGTGATTCAGGATCTACGGTCGCGGAGGCTAATATCAGTGCATATCCATTGCTTCCTGGTTCTCCTCCGGCCAGTTCTATGGATTTACAGCGCCCTGATGAGAACGACGATGCTTCGTACGGCCATGAAGATGGTCACAGCCCGACTACTCGGCGGCAATCGTTGAGCCCTCCTCCAACTCCTCTTCCCTCGGGCGTTCGTCCTGACGTCTTTCATCACGAAGACGCTATTCCATTCCCAGAAGTCCTCGCCCGTGCAAAGCCCCAGTACGAGCGAGACGTTCTACCTCGAGGAATGCAGGCAATTCCCATACAGATTGTGGGAGATACTGGGCCGGTAAATATACCCGTGCATGCGGAAGATGAGCACGTACGAGCATCCTACCCTCAGCGCAAAGTAACACTTCGCTCTCCTTCCCTGCCATCTCCAATCGCTTCAGAAATTGGAGACGTTCCATTCCCAGAGGTAGAGCCAAGTACGGAGAGAGTTCCTCCGACGTACAAACGGAGCCATGAGCGTGCATTTTCTACACGCAGTGCTCATATGACTTATGTCTCAAGTTCGACAACATCATCTATTCAAGGGGAACAGCTTGTCGGCGGTTCTGATGATACAGGTCCCAGCCTATTCACGCGCTTGGCTGTTCCACCAGCGGTCGTTCCTCCGAAATCACCATCCCTCGAAATGCCGAGTCTCAACTTCGTGGCGAGCAATCTCCTAGCTGACATTGAACCTCGCATGTCCCTTCAGCTATTCAGGACAACGACGCGGCCTCTATTCTCTGACCAATGCCTGTGCATCAGTTGTGGCGCGATATTTGTACGTTGACTTAGTATCTCTCTCGTCGATCCGTCCCTGAGAGATATGGTCCCCCTGCAGGTACATGATTTGCAGCGGAAGACCCAAAGTTCCATGCTTCATCGGAGTCTCACATGTTACTGTGAAGCCTGCGGTGTTGAGTTTTGCCATGGATGCCGAAGGCCGCAGAATCAGTGTGAGAAACCAGATACCTGCCGACCTCGCGTCGCTACCGCGATTTTCCGGATAATGAGTCTCATCGACATCGAGCTCCTCAGAGTCGGGGGTCCTGAACATGTCAATGAGTTTTTGGTGACGAAGCGACAGCTGATAGCGAATGCTCTGTCTGCGATGGTAGCGTACCTGAATAATTCGACGCATATGCAACATCACTACCTCCCGCACCTTATCAATCTGTCGCTCCTTCCTGTGATATTCGAGTACCTCCTTGCACGTCCTCCGAAGTTGTGGATCGAGACGCGAGCGACTGAAGAGTTGTACAACAAGATGCTTGCGTTTCTGATGATTTCTCTGGATGTAGGGAGGGGAGAAATCCTTCTTCAGGAACGAGGTCGGATCGTCGAGCATAGAGGCGTGTATGAAATGATGCAAGACACTGGAGGGATCACTTGGGATAACGCAGTTCCGGCGAGGTCTCTTGCTGATATCATCGAGGACATCTATGAGGGTGATTTTATGAAGGAGGCTGAGGACTATATTTCGCGGTGTCGACATCTGTTTGATCATCTCAGCGATCATGTGAACCACGTCAGACACCTATTCGAGGGAGTTGATAGGCTGCGTATGACGGATGATAACGGGAAAGCAGTCAGCAGTCGACGCTTGAACTTTGATGTGGTTCTGTAACCCGTATGAGCCGAATTTTCTCTTGGGAGCATACTTTTGATGTTATTTTCCGCTTGTTCGATGCCAATGCTACGCATGCTTTATTACATTCATCATGATTTCAAGGTATTAAAGTACGTGTTCTGACAATGTTTGAAGGTCACCCTTGTTCGTATTACTGAGAATCTGATCCTGATTTGGCCGACTGGCTGCCCTTCAATCCATCGCCCAGAGACCAGTGGATAACTGACGAGGCTCAAGCGTTCATTAAAATTTCACGCGAGCATCAGAGAGACCAAGTCTCCGCCGCTGTTCATTGGCCTCTCTCTGTCATTTCAGGTATTCCTTCTACAAGCTGGTAGTCGCCGCGAATCAACCGCGAATGATTAAAGCCCTAACTCGGATTATAGCATCAAGTTCGGTTATCAGGTATCATCGAGCACGTCGAGTCGTACACTTTCTCTGAGATATCTCTTCTCCACACTGAGAGGGCTGTCAACGTATTCTTCCAACAACCTCCACGCGCTTCAGCGAGTGTCATTTTGCATATTTTCATGCGAAAATCTAACGGAATTGCTTTAGTGTTGCCGAAGTTCAGTTCAGTTCAGTTCAGTTCAGGACCGATATATCTGGCCCAGAACGTGAACGTGAACGTCTTTAGTCCTGGTGAACGCGAACGCGAACTGAACGGACGTTCGCGTTCAACTGCGTTCGGTTCACGTTCAGAACCCGGTCAAAATTTCAAATATCATTCACTAGCTGCTGAGTTGCTACACATTGATCTGTGCCGCACAAACATTCGGGAGAGTGTTAGATAATATGAGGTGTGATCTAAGCAGATTGAGATCGGCAGCTGGTCATCATGGCAATGAAAAACTTCCCTCTCAGTGCTGTCTCGGCACTTTGTTACCTCGGAGTTCAAACACGTTCGAAGAGCGTTCAGAATTTTCTGGGAGTCTTTGAACCTAGAACTGAACGGAGTAAACATTCATTGAACTGAACGTGAACGTGAACTGAACCTCGCGTTCAGTTCTGACATTCAGCGTTCGGACCGAGGTTCCAAACCGAACTTCGGCAACACTAAATTGCTTAGGTGACATCTATAGGACTTCTGCGAAATATCTTTGGTGTCGTTTCTCGTTTCATTCTACGTTCCTTTCTCCAAGACAAGGATGACGCAACATCGAACATCGATCCCGACTAACACTAGGGCTTTAACTGTTCGTTGTTATTATTCTACTTATTAGGATTTTGTTACTCGTGTCCTAGATTGTCGTCGAATTGAAACCGCTACTATTTCGACGTGAGCTGCTATATGGTGTTGAAGGTATGTTCTTGTTATGGATATCGGGCCTTTCCCGGGCGCAACATATGCCTGCTCTCGGCCTTGACTTCGGCTAACTAGTACTTTCTCTTTAAGTTCTCACTTCTTCTTGCGGATATCAGATTACTACGGAACCTTGTCTGAAGGGGAAACTCGGAGTTCCGAGAAACTGGGGCAAAAAAATGGCTTGATATAAAGGGCGACGAAGACCGATTTCGATGACGCATATTTAGGGATGTATAATGATAATATAGATATAATTTGAGTCGATACCCTAAGTCGACATCTGTCATGTCTGTCCGACCAATAAGACAAGATCTGGGAATATCGTGTCCATTCCCTGCTAGTTGCCAGTATCTGTTTCCGTTCCCAGGCTCAGGGGAAGACGAGAACAGCTGTCTACTCCACATTATTGTCTTCTGACTCATATATTCGATTATACTGCAGTATACCAAGCCTACAACTCTGTCGATAGGATCTGCAATAAGACGTCACCAGCAGATTACAAATTCCGCAACGCAGAGGACCCTATCGACAATCAGCACTTCCTGCATCTACATTTACAAAATTCACCGCCTGTAGATGACAATCCTATCGACAAAGCCGCGTTCCAGGAGAGCGGAATGTGGGCGTGTAGATTCCATTAGAAGTGTGTCCGACATGAATCGAGATTCAAACGCACTTTGCTTTCCTTCTCTCGATGTTCACACAGCTTCGTCCCTTTAGTACCATCTTGCGCCGAGAGACGGAGACTGAAGTACTGAAGCCCGCCCGGAGAGTGTCGTCCGCGTCAGGGTCAACACCCAAACATGTATGGTTCCGAGATCGCCACTTGTCCTTTCTGGATTATATGGACCTGAAAGTAGTGAGAGCTGTCACCTTTATCTAATCGTAAGCTAGCGCCGAGACATTACTTGAGGGGACACGACTGTATTGGAATAAGAAATTCGCATAAACGGATGCTGAATCGAGAGAGGACGGAGAGGACACAAATAACCGTGATGGTGCGGCCGTGGGTTAGTACACATGCAGGCGGTGATTATCTGCGATGGTTTATGTGTAGGCGAGCCCAGAATCGGTGATCTACCCCTTCCTGCAGTGAATATCGGGCTCAGCGGGTGATGATCACCGCTCACAGCTGATCACAGGATCTGCGCAGAACCGGGACCGACGGAATCATGTCATTTTGTGGGACGATATAGACAAGGCACTTGTTATTCCCCGGGTGTGTAAGCCCGAGCTATGATGATGGAAGGAATTGCGTACCCCCTTTGGCGCCCTGGCGGTGCTGTGTGGCGATCTTTGTCATACGTGGAGGCAGAGCGCCAGCCTCGGACGCCGAGAAGGGCGGGGCGAAAGGGGAGATCGGATTGGTGTGCGCACAGCAATACGGCCGAAGATGGCGAGTAATGAATAAGAAAAGGTGAACAGCAAGAACAGAAGTGCGAGTGGGAAACAGAAGCTAGGTGACGAAGAGTGGATGTAAAGAAGCTGATGACGTCGTGGATCTGCGCTGAGAGCAGAGGATTGGCAGGGATCGCCAATTATCGGAGGTTGCGCGGATCTCGGCAAATCGGATGGTCACCGCATATAAAGGCACAGCTGTTCACTTCTCCACCACCACCATGGCCGTAACAGTCTCCCTTCCCAGCATTCACGAAATGTTCCCAGGTTAGTCCTCGTTATCTTCTTCTGTTTTCGTTGTACTAACTAGGCTTACAGAACATCTGCTGCCCCCATCGACCCACTCATCCTCACCGGCAACATCTACGCGCTACTCCTTCGATGTCCTCCGCTCCGACCCCGCCTCGTCGTCCCTCACTCACATCGCTTCGTCCTATTCTCTTCCTTACCAGCCACCACGCCGCGAGTGCACGCCGTTGTCGAGTGAGGACGACGAGGAAGGCGCCAAGAAACACGTGTGCAGGACGTGTCATAAGCGGTTTAATAGGCCCAGTAGCCTGAGGATCCATATCAACACGCATACAGGCGCCACCCGTGAGTCATATAATGCTTACTGAGCACGCGCTTATGTGACTTCACAGCTTTTCGGTGTCCTTTCCCCGGGTGTAGGAGGGAGTTCAACGTAAACTCCAACATGCGCCGGCATTATCGAAACCATACGAGTCCTAGTGCTGCTGAGCTTTTCCCTTCCGCATCTTCCTCACGCCAGGTCTCTTCTTCGGCTTTGCACGTGTCTCCCCATTCATACTTGCTGCAGAAGCGCCATCCTGCTGTCAACGGGTCTGATTATGTATGGCATCCCGCGTCGTCAAGAACGCTTTCTGACGACGAGGATCGGGAGGAGCCTAGGCACAACCTCTACTCTTCCACTTTTGGGAAGCAAGGTTATCGGTCCACATCGGAGGAGATGTCTGAAGAGAAAGAGTACGTCAGGCGCCGAATAAGTGATATACGGACAACGAGGGATGGTGAGAGGTAGCACGCCATGACCTCGCTCAAGTCATTCGCTGCATGTATTTGCTTTGCAACTTGCTTTATGTTTTGATTTCTGTATCCGTACTATCATACCACCATGCAATTGTATTCGCCACATCTTCCAAACTCAGTGATCAAGAATATTTCTTCCGCACTTGAGCGCTAGCTTCTGTATCGGGAATCGAAATATGACACCACACTTCCTCTACTCGGAAGGGCAGGAAGTACCCTCAACATACAACCTCGTATTTCAAATTTGGAGACTCCTGAGGGATGCGGCCGGTCTGAGAGATGTGCGAGAGAGAAAGCAAGAAGGAAAGGCATGGTCCCTCATCCGAGTGATGGTGAAAGCGTACAATTTCCTGCGTTGCCAGATCTGTAAACAATGTGAGACGGGGAGTTTCCTGTGCCTCCGGCTTTCATTTACAGAGATGTTTTCTTGCGCATTTAATGGTGCGGAATGCGACAAGTCATAGTAATATGGATCCTCTAAAGACAGATGGAGTTTCCTTCATCCGTTCCCTTACCTTATCTGCAATCCCAGCCTCGATTGTCCCACCATCGACGCTAGTCTCTCGTAGACAGACGCAACATACACGACTACGGTGGGGGTGAGGTTGTAGTGAGTGTATGGAGTCTGTTGCTTAAATAGGCTATCTACCGTTCAACTCAGTTATTACAAATCTGATGGGATTCCGGCAATGGATAAATCTTGTATTACAGGGTCTTGGGACGCGTAGTAAACTAAGGAGAAGCAGGATATATATTGTTCAAAGTGTATGGTGATGTCAAATAAAACAATTATGGAGGGGAAGCGAAGCAAGCAGTATTTTCTGTCGAAACGCGGTAGCCGGCTTGAATTCGGCAAGCCAAACTTGCCGCCGGTAAGCTCAAAACCTAATCGATTTGGCGCGGTGCCGACGCAAGGCCATCAAATTATATAAGGCTTTGTCATAACGCCCTTGAACGGCAACCCCCCCGCGTTAAACAATAGACTACATCGACGCGCCTCTTCTTGAAGCATGAATCGAAATCTGGGGTCACGTTGAGTAGGGTGCGATGAAAAATCCAATAAAGCGAAACACACTTATATGCACGTTCGCAATCTAAACTCGATATCGCCCCGCTTGAAATTTTAAAAAAGTCCCGCCATTAAACCATCAATTAGGTGTGGGCATCGAAGTAGTAAAAAAAGGCCTGCCACTTTTTTATATGAGGGCACGGATTGGACGGCGACCAATTTGCCGTTGACTGCGCATCCAAACGAGAGCTAGAATAGGTAGCGAAGAACGATAGCTGGATGAGAGGATGAAGAGATGGCAAGTAGCGTGCTGATTCACCTGAAATAGTGAGCTACCCATTGCCTAGACCTTATGAAGAGAATTGTTATTCAGGTGCACGTCGATCTTTGGACCGAATTCCCTTCCATGATAGTTCGAACACGCGTGAGAAGACAAACGTGTGAAATTCAAACACCTAGAGCGAGAATGAACCCCAGGATAGAACCCAAAAGCTACGAGAAGAAAGTTGTCACGCATACACCGGAAGCGCAGCAGGTATCTTAACCCACGATGATAAGTACAAGAATAACGTTCGGAGTAGGCGGCCCGATCTCATGAGAGAAGGAAGATGCTCGAGTCTCAATAAACATGAACATGCAAGTTCATTCGTCTAAGAGCTTCATCGACACTCTGTCGCGTTAATCTTGGTGCTACAGAAATTACAATGTCGTGCTGCAGGTGGTCGATCTCGCTTGAAAGCAAATCTGAGAGCATGGGAGATGAAAGACAGACACGGTACGGTGGTGGATACAGTTAGCCATTCTAGATATCGAAAAGTGTTGTGCTTGGAACAGAGACCAGTCCAGTAAAAGTATCATGAAATATTTGAATGATAAACCGCAATTTTGTTATCTCCGAAGCCAGACTTATGGTCGGTAGGTCCGCAGGTACCCACAAAAGCAATATTTCGAGATATTTCGATAGCACTGACTCAGAGTAAAGGTTTGAACTGGTAAGCGTCGAGAGATCTAAGCAGATATCGAATTTTCAAACAGCGCGCCGCGGCAATTGGACATGCGGCTTCTTTTCCAACGATCACTTGCTGATTAGCACAGACTCAGATTGTACGGTAAGACGGCTTTCGTCGGTGTACGTGTGAGTCATTGTACCAAACGACTGGTATCATCCTACGGTGCGCAGCCTTACCTGATTCGAATTCTCCGTTGTTCGCTCACAGCCGAGTCAGAAGGTTTCTTATCGAGGCTAGGAGATTTACAGAGCCTGGTATTTCCGAAGAGGATGAAGATCGTACGTCTCCCACTGCACTATAGGTATATCCACAAAATTGAAGGAATCGAAGAGCAACCCTACGGCGTGCGGTAGGACCGGAAATGCATTATGACGGTAACATTTCCTCTAGATATGGAAAATTTCTGTCTTACAGAAAATTCCCATACTCCCGGCGGAGGTAAACGGCACGGGGCCGCCTTTTCATCTTGAAGACAGTGCCACCGCAAATCGTGATCATACAGGGGTACCGGCTGGAGGACCTATAATTGTTCTTACTCTCACGCTGAGTAACATGAGCAGAACTACTGCGGAACATGGGGTTTGGCCGATGCTCGTCGGTGACTCGAAACGGCCATAGTCATTTTGACGCTTAACGATGACATAGAGATGGGCTAACGCATTTGATGATATTCCGTTTACCCGTGACATATCCTCTGCACTTTCCCGGGTAATCAGTGAAATACAAGCCGTCGCTGTTCGTCAACCTCCCACAGCTAGAGCGTGAGGACTGCTCCTTCAAGGAAACGTACCCATAATCTATTCTCGTCTTTCTCCGCCGTCTCTATAAATAACCAGCCCTGTCTCAGTGTTCGGTAACTCAACCTCCTGTCACGCGACGATCCTTACCACCCGGGTAAACTTTACAGAACATGTCGCTATATATACCCCTGTGACCAAAACCGTCATTTACTCTCTTTCTCTTCCCTACATCTACATCCTATACCATGGACGACCGCATATCAGTCGATACCACCGCCGATATCCCCGCCGCCGACCGTCCTTACTCCTCCCAATTCCTCGACAAGACGCCCTCAATACAAGCCTCGCGGTCGGTATACCTCAAAATCCTCTTCGGCGGGTGCTTTGCGATGGTGCTCGTGATGTTCTGTATATTCTCTATATACTGGGGCGCGCTGTGGAAGATCCCGGCGCATAATCTGAGTGGTTGGGTGGTCGATTTTGATGGGTCGACGGTGGGGAACGCGGTGGTCCAGGGCCTCACGGGTTCATCGTCCAGTAGGGTGACGTTCAGACAGGTTTCGGCGAGTGAGTTCCCTGGTGGTTGGCAAGAGGTGGCGAACAGGGTTGTAGAGGAGAAGACGTGGGTAGCTGTTGTTGGTGCGTCGCCTCTTTCTTTTCTCCTTTTCATTAGGTATTGATCAAAACTGTGTAGTTCACTCGAACGCGACCGGCGCGTTAAACGCGGCTGTATCATCTGTGAACGTCTCGTATGATGGGTCTAAAGCAGTAACATTTTATGGCTCAGAGGCGAGGAACGAGAACGCGTAGTATGTCTCCGATATACTTTTACTGTTTCAAATTCACGTCATTTTCCAGCCGTTCGCTGATACGACCCTCTGTACAAGCCCTCCTCGCAGTCATATCCCAGGAGTTTGCGCAACAATTCGTGGCACAACTCGCCTCATCTTCATCACTATCCTCTATCGCCCGTTCGGCACCACAAGTCCTAACAGAGCCTATAAGCTATACCACGAACAACCTCGTTCCGTTCGATATCCCAGTGTATGCTTCCATTACTTCCTGCTTCGTCGGAATGTACTAATTTGTTCTCTAGTGCTAGCGCTATCACATTCGTTGGACTTATCTACCTACTGATTCTATCATTCTTCATCGTCGTGCGTAATATTCATTTTTAATATCCGCGAAGCACCAACTAAAATCTACAACCCCGTAGATGATCGGAGTTTCTGCACGAGAGGCATCCGGCCTCCAGGACAAACTAACCACGGGTTCCCTCATTCGTGTCCGGCTTATCTCGGTGTTCATCGCATACTTTATGATCTCCCTATTCTACTCCCTCCTTAGCCGTGCCTTCCAAGTCGATTTCTCACGCAAGTACGCATCATTCTCCATCATTCCAAATGCTTTATTGACTAGTGATCTTTAGATTTGGCGACGCAGGCTTCGTGATCTTCTGGATGGTTAATTTCGTTGGTATGCTCTCCGTGGGCCTTGCCCTGGAAGCGATGATAACGCTCCTCACCATTCGGTTCATGCCGTTCTTCATGATTTTGTGGATTATATGTGAGTGACTCCCACTTCTATCTACTCTTGTTCTGACCCAGATCCTTCGCAGCGAATGTCTCGGTATGCTTCATGCCCATTGCCGTGCTACCAAGTATCTATCGTTATGGATACGCTATGCCTTTCTACAATGTATCCGGGGCTGTGCGGACTATCTTGTTTGGCACGAAGAACGAACGTGAGTTTCAGCATCGCATATTCTCTCCGCTGTTACTGAGATTTAGTGGGGCTGCATTTTGGGATCCTGATTGCGTGGACGGTGATTTCGATGATAACGCTTCCGGCGTTCCAGTGGTTTATGCGGCGGGAGAGGGTTCCGTATTCGACGGGGTTGAGGGAGGAGGGGGAGAAAGAGGCGAGGCATTAGAGGGGACATTTTTCACGATTCACGGCAACGACATTATTATATCACGACATAGATATATGAACTATAATTTACTATTCACGTGGACGTATGGGATCCTGGCAGAAGTCATCGCGGGCCGGTGTTATAAAAAGGGCGTGATAGGCAAACTAAGTTCGGACTTTCCAAAGTTCGAGGTTTACAGTAGCTACGAGGCTGTCAGGTAACGAGTACTGCAGCTTGCTAGGAAGCCTTGGAATCTTCGTACTTGCTACTGTATCGCGTTTTTAACTTCACGAGTCGCGACATTGGGAGCTATGGCACGGATGAGCAAGCTCCAAGGTAAGGTTGGAGGTTTCGCCAGAATTTCTCATTGTTCATAGCTCACTGTGGGTCAGGAAGCTTTGCACTATCGCACCGATTTTCCTAGAAAAAAACACGGTACACTTCCAACGTTGGTATAGGTCTTTCGACACAACAAAAGCGCTCGCAGAAATCTACAACAACGGGTTCACACACATTCCTTTCTTCTCCTTACTCTGTCCCTGCAACGCCGAACCCATTCCATCAGAGCCGGCTTCATCTGTTACCCTTCAAAGCGAAAGCACGAGCTTTTTTGAGAAGGCATTTATATCGCGGCGTCGCCTAGATAACCATATCGGATAATCACTTGCCAGCATATCATTTCATCTATGAATGTCTTTACAGTATGCTTTCCTCACATTTTTCAGCCCCTTTTCGTAGCTTACAAAAGACTGCGTCCTATTTCTAGATCGGGTCGAAAGAGGGTTGCGAGAAAAAAACAATTAGTGGCGACCGTTGACTGCGCATACAAAGGAGAGCTAGAATAGCGAGCGAAGAATGAACGTGTCAGAGAGAATGAAAGTACCGGAAGAGCGTGCTGATTCACCTAAAACAGTGTGAGCCACCCGCTGCCTAGACCTATACAGAGGATTGTTATTCTTCGCCCGTCGATCTGTGGACTGAATTCCCTTTGATGATACTTAGTTCGAACGCGCATGGGAAGATGTATCGCAGCATGCATGGGTTAGCGTGTAAAATTCAAACACCTAGAGCGGGAGCGAACCTCAGGAAGCAAAGCACAGAGCCAAAAAGCTACGAGAAGAAAGTTGACACGCATACACAGGGACTGAGCAGGTGGTCGATCTCACTTGAAAGGAAATCTGAGAGCATGGGAGATGAAAGACAGACACGGTGCGGTAGTGGATACAGTTAACCATTCTGGATATCGAACAGTCAAATCTTTTGGCTGTGAGAGGAAGGTAAAGAGCATAAAGTGCCGCGCTTGGAACAGAGACCAGTCCAGTAAACGTATCGTGAAAGGTTTCCTGATGATTTGGATGGTAAACCGCAATTCAGCCAGACTTCTGGTCTGTAGGTCCGCAGTTAGGCATGAAGAAAATCTTCCAAGAGATTTCGGTAGCACTGACTCAGAGTATTCGCCATGAGAATCTGAAGAGGTTTAAACCAGCAGGCGTTGAGGCTCCAAAGGACCCCCAATTATCCCTATATAGGTCGATCGGAAAGTTCGGACGGATTTGGCCTTCGTGGTCACTGAGGTCGGCACAAAGTTCGGACAAATTTGACCCTCTGACTTTGTAGGTCGGATTTTTTGTGAGGACAATGGAGGACAAGCCCACAATGTCGGAACGGAAGTTCGGACAACTGCTGTTATGTGCCACTTAGCATTTCGGCCTGTACATTGCATCTTAATAAACCCTGTACCCCGGTGTTTTGTTGTGTTCAATTGGCATTTTCCGTTCGCGCCATTAATTATTACTTGTTTTCAATAAATTATTTACATTTACAATTACACCTTTCGAAGATTTGATTTCAAACCTGGGATTGTGAAGGCAGTAATCAGCTTGAATACGGTGCGGAGGGAGGGACAGGAACATCACAATATACTAGCGATGGAGGAGATCGATGACATCGACCATTAGCCGCACTGTATCTAGACGTCTGTGTAATTTTACGATTATTCGCGATTTTTGGTGATTTTTCGCGGTTTTTTTAGAGGTCGGAACAAAAGTTCGGACAAAAATTTCAGGATGAATGCTTTTAGTGAAAGTTCGGACAAAATTTGGACAAGGACTGGGACGAAAAGTTCGGACAAATTTTTGAAATGGGCAATTTTGGCGTACCGACCTCTATAGGGATAATTGGGGGTCCTGGCTCCAATCACGAGATCACGGCCGGCCGCGGCAACAGCATAGCCACATGTGGCTTCTTTTTCAACGATCACTTGCCGAGTACTAGCGCGTACTCTACGGTAATACGGCTTCCTGTATTAGGTGAGTCAAACCACTGTCAGAATCTTACGTTGTGCAGCCTTAGGTTTTTTTATCCGCACTAGGAATCATAAGCTCGTGTCGTTATTGGCCTTTCCGAAGAGGATGAAGCTCTTGTTTACTAGGCATGTATCCCGCCGTACCATAGTTATCCGAGAAAAGCGAGGGCCATCACACGCGCCGCAGGCTTGCCTCGAATGCTCCTGCCCCTTCCCGGCGGAAGCAGACGGCACGAGGCCCTTTCAACTTGAAGGCAGTGCCAAATATTCAGGGGTACCTGGAATTTGAGGACGAATAATTGTTGTTACCCTCACGCTGCTCGATGTTCGTCGAGTCACGACGTCGATGACTCGAAAGAGCCCACAGTCATTTTGACGACATAGAAATAGACTAACGCATTTGGTGATCTCCCGTGTATCCGTGACATATCCTCAGCACTCTTCCGGTTAATCGGCGAAATACAAGCCGTTCGCATCGTCAGCTTCTACTCTGGGGCGCGAGGAGTAATGACTACTTCTTGAAAGAAGGATGCATCTATTCTCGCCCTCCCTCCGCCGTCTCTATAAATAACCATCCCTGCGGCAACTCAACCGCCTGTCACGCGACGATCCTTACCATCCGGATAAACTTTACCGAACATGTCACTATATATACCCAAGTGACCAAAAGCGCCATATCTTCTCTCTCTCTCTCTTCCCTACATTCACATACTATATATACCATGGACGACCGCATGTCAGTCGATACCACAACCGACGTCCCCGCCACTGACCGTCCTTACTCCTCCCAATTCCTCGACAAGACGCCCTCAATACAAGCCTCGCGGTCGGTATACCTCAAAATCCTCTTCGGCGGGTGCTTTGCGATGGTGCTAGTGATGTTCGGCATATTCTCCATATACTGGGGCGCGCTGTGGAAGATCCCGGCGCATAATCTGAGTGGTTGGGTCGTTGATTTTGATGGGTCGACGGTGGGGAACGCGGTGGTGCAGGGCCTCACGGCGGGTTCGTCGTCGAGTAAGGTGACGTTCAGGCAGGTTTCTGCGAGTGAGTTTCCTGGTGGGTGGCAAGAGGTGGCGAATAGGGTAATAGAGCAGAAGACATGGGTAGCTGTCGTTGGTGCGTCGCCTCTTTCTTCTCTCCTTATCATTGGGTATTGATCAAAACTGTGTAGTTCACTCGAACGCGACCGGCGCGTTAAACGCGGCTGTATCGTCAGTGAACTCCTCGTATGATGGGTCTGAAGCAGTAACATTTTATGGCGCAGAGGCGAGGAACGAGAACGCGTAGTACGTTTCCGATATACTTCTACTGTTTCAAATTCACGTCATTTTCCAGCCGTTCGCTGATACGACCCTCTGTACAAGCCCTCCTCGCAGTCATATCCCAGGAGTTTGCGCAACAATTCGTGGCACAACTCGCCTCGTCTTCATCACTATCCTCTATCGCCCGTTCGGCACCACAAATCCTAACAGAGCCTATAAGCTATACCACGAACAATCTCGTTCCGTTCGATATCCCAGTGTATGCTTCCATTATTTCCTGCTTCGTCTGAATGTACTGATTTGTTCTCTAGTGCTAGCGCTATCACATTCGTTGGACTTATCTACCTACTGATTCTATCATTCTTCATCGTCGTGCGTAATATTCATTTTTAATATCCGCGAAGCACCAACTAAAATCTACAACCCCGTAGATGATCGGAGTCTCTGCACGAGAAGTATCCGGCCTCCAGGACAAACTGACCACAGGTTCCCTCATTCGTGTCCGGCTTATCTCGGTGTTCATCGCATACTTTATGATCTCCCTATTCTATTCCCTCCTTAGCCGTGCCTTCCAAGTCGACTTCTCGCGCAAGTACGCATCATCATCTATCATTCTCATTGTTTTACTGACTGATTATCTTTAGATTTGGTGACGCAGGCTTCGTGATCTTCTGGATGGTTAACTTCGTTGGTATGCTCTCCGTGGGCCTTGCCCTGGAAGCGATGATAACCCTCCTCACCATCCCGTTCATGCCGTTCTTCATGATTTTGTGGATTATATGTGCGTAACACCCACCTTGTACACCCTTGTTTTTGACGTACATCCCTCGAAGCGAATGTATCGGTATGCTTCATGCCCATTTCTGTGTTACCAAACATCTATCGTTATGGATACGCTATGCCTTTTTACAATGTATCCGGGGCTGTACGGACTATCTTGTTTGGCACGAAGAACGAACGTGAGTTTCAGCATCGCATATTTTCTCCACTGTTCCTGAGATTTAGTGGGGCTGCATTTCGGGATCCTGATAGCGTGGACGGTGATTTCGATGATAACGCTTCCGGCGTTCCAGTGGTTTGTGCGGCGGGAGAGTGTTCCGGATTCGACGGGGTTGAGGGAGGAGGGGGAGAAAGAGGCGGGGCATTAGAGGGGACACTTACTATTACCATTATGATTCACAGCGACGACGCTATTATATCAAGACATATATATATCAATTTAGTATTCACGTGGACGTATCGGATCCTGGCTGATGGCTCTGAAGTCATCGCGGACAGGCGTTATAAAAACGGCGTGCTAGGCAAACTACGTTCGGACTTTCCATTATTTTTTGTTATAATACGTACGGGTATTAATATCTTTAAAATTGACGCTGCTATAACCCGTAGTGAAGGATAAGGTCCATCCATGATGCACGTCACCTTGACTAACTGAAGATTTGAGCAAAACCCATTCCAGTCTGGATCTTGTCAAGGACTGCCGCGACAGAGTTGCTCATTCTGCTCTTCTCCACCTACGTCTAGGAAGGAAGGGAGGGTTCAAGCGTTCCCTCCCTAGCCCAAGGTCGAGCATCCAGTCTGTCGAAACAAACCGGCTAATCAAGCTCTGTACCAGTTTGAACATCAGCCCGGTAGGGTACGAACGAGCTCGTCTTCATACACCCATGGATGGGCAAAACTGGTAGCAATTCTTGGATATGTAGTCGAAGAATGCGGTTACAATCATCAAGGTAACTCACCTTCATTCCCGGACGGTGCTGGTTTGGCGGCGTCGCGATTTGATGAATTTCTGAAGCCAAATAATCCACCTCTTCAAGACGAGCACGTTCACCTGGAAGGCGTCATCGGCGAAGGCCACTTTTGTCTGGTCTGAAGGTGCCGCGCTTGAGGAATTATTGGATGAAGTGAGACGCGTTATTGAATCTTGCAAGAAAATCATACGTCCTATTCGTATCATTCCAGAGGATAGGATTCAAGAGATTTTGGACACTGACGAGCGAGAGATAAAGGACTCGTTGGATGGAGAATCTCGGCTATTGGTCCTTTCGATGGTCGGCAGGAATTGGAGAAGTGTTAAGGCACCAACATCTCAAGTCGTCCCTTTCACTGCATTTGGGAATCCCGGTTAGCGGACCGCGTCTTTCCTCCACGTTCCTTTTGTGTGACGCTATGTCACTGCGGTTTATATGTGTGCGCACAGTACAACGGCAGCCCTAGATAGGTGTTATGGATATTGTGCCTTTTTCGGCTGGTGCACGAGTCAACATATGCCTCCTCTCGGCCTTCTCGGTCTTGACCTCGGCTATCAGTATTTTCTCTTACTTTCTCCATTCTTCTCGTTGATACTAGAATACTACGGAACATTGCAGAATCATAATGACTCAATACCTTACTAGTAGCCTATAAATATTGTCCTTACCATTGTACTAGGGGATCTTAATCTAGTTTTACTCCTCTTGGAACATACACTTAACTGTGTGATTCAAGCATCTTTGATCGGTTACGCCCAGCGCTTGCCAGTCAATTGCTTCCCGACTACGCCTAGCGCTTGTCGGAAACCCTGTCAGTTACGCCTAGCACTAGCTGACACCCTCGTTAACTACGCCTAGTGCTTGTTAGCACCCCATCGGATCCCCCTTGGTGATTGGAACTCTGATTTAGGACATCCTCGCTCACAATTTGGGTTTTACTCAAGTATTCATTACTTCGTGTATTACTTTAAATACCCTGATTCTTAACAGTGCCTCGATCTTGCGTGGTTGCGGAAAAGAGACGACAATTAAACAAGCTTGTCCATTTTTGGTCGCGAGGCAGCGCCTATGTTGCACGAGCGTGCGATGGTGATAGAAAAGAGACAACAAGCTCGTCCATTTTTGGCAACAAGGCAGCCGCCATTTTCCATTTAAAAGACGAACCACCTCAAGTTCGACTTGGGCCCCTGCTGAGCAGGGTGTACGGAGCTACGCCAAACGTTCCACGTTGCCGTCACCTCTGAAATGTACCCTCGTATCGTAAACTCTGGCAATTCCGTACTGGACATACACCAAGAAGTCTCATTAATCTCTAAGCTAGACGACAATAATTGAAGCGTGTAGGAGTCAAGGCCCAAGCTAGAACCCGAAGGTTCGTAATAATTTGTTCATGTAGACGCAGTAACTATAGTGTCACACAGCCAGATGGCTTTCTCCGAAAGCATGCCCCCGTTTGGAGATGAATATCTCATTCCTGCGCATATTTCCGTTTACCTGGAAAGCAACGACGCGCCTCATGATAGAGACATAGCAGAGATTACAAAGATGTTATGGGAAATTGACCACTCTCTACAGAAGGCTGATGAAGATGTGAAGGAGCCCTTTCGAGGTATCGAAACCTTGCAGAAGCGTCGCGCTGCAATGATAGAAACACAGTCCAGACTTCGATGCACCCTCTCCTCTCTTCGTCGCTTTCCCGCCGAAATTCTCTTTGAGATTTTCCAATATACCATTGAACGAGGCGGCTACTCCGCCCTGGAGACCTCCGACGGGCCCTGGTCTCTCAGCCGCGTCAGTCGTCATTGGAGGGCCTCTGCGCTGACATATTCTGGAGCCCTTTGGTCCAATTTATGTATTGGCATCTATATTCACAGTTTTCGCCGGAGGAATCCACTTTCCCTTCTCCGCACATGTCTGGCTCGTTCGCGGAGGCATAACATTTCGGTTTTCTTTGATTACCCAGACCTGGTACCAACCTTCGAAGACAAGGTTAAAGAGATGGTCCAGCTGATTATAGACAACTGCGAACGCTGGCAGTCTTTGGAAATCTCGAACCACTGTTTAGAGATCCACAATCTTCTCGGTAAAGTTCGTGGTCGCGTCCCGAACTTGAAAAATCTTGTTATCCGCAGCGAACCTCCTCGTGCATCACCGCTTAGAGCGTTTGAATTCGCTCCGCAATTGCGTACTGTCAAGATTCATGGTGGTGCGGGTGTGGTCCTTGGTCCCGGAAATCCTTCCCTTATTTCATACAACGACTACAGGTACAGGTCGCCACCATCAAATACTCTTGACTCATATTTCACTATTCTTCGCACATGCCGCCAACACCTACAAGCATTCACCAGCCTCCATGTGTCTACCTCCCAGAGATCGCGTGCAGAAAATCCACCGATTATTTTACCACAGCTGAAACACTTCCGAGGATCAAACAAAGACCTTATCCAAAGTGTGACGACACCGAATATGGAGAGCTTCCACTTGAATATGTTTTTCCCGATGAAATCCTTTCCTGACACCGTGCTCTTGAATGTCCGCGACTTGCTTATTCGGTCCAAATGTTGGGGTCTTTCGAAGCTTACGCTCTCCAACGCCGTTACGAGTCATGTCCTGGATATCCTCCCTTTGCTTCCAGCCCTCACCGTGCTTCAATTCCGAATTTCTGGGTGGCGGTATAAGGATCTTGAAGAAGATGTTTTTCGCCGCATGTTTCGGCAAATGACAGACGTCGACGAGATTGGAATGCTGAAAGTAGTTCCCAATCTCCGCGAGTTTTCCTTCAAGGTCGCCGAGAGTCGTCACTCCTGCGTCTTATGCCTTGATGGGACCTTTCCCGACATGGCTGCCTCACGTGCAAAGACATTAGAAAAAGTGGAGGTTAGAGGGGTTGTGCTTAGTGGAATATGGTCTTCGAGGCAGGTATCAATCTTTGAAGGCTTACTCAAAGCCGGTATGGATATATCGTTGAACAGTCTCAGGCCATGGGACTTTTCTGGGGGCTGAGACTATCACGTAATTGCGGGTCATCGTGTAAAAAGCACCTGGGGCCGACACATATCGACGCTTGTAGGTAGTCCATAAATATTCAACAATCCCATACGGTCTCAAAGAGAAGCGAGGAGAAAGATGGATTCACATTTGACTTTGTAAACTGCGGTCCGCTCAACCATCTTGCAAGGTTCAAGGAATGATGGGCTGCAGCTTCGGTTGCTTCGCCATCTTCGCTACAGCTAGTAGTATCCTGTTATGACTCGTCCCGTCGCCCTGAAATACATCAGAACAGCTCCGCCTAGTCGCAAAGCCACAAACACTTACAATCATCGATGACGGAAAACCAGGATCAAAAGGTACGACGCTCTCGAGATACTCCATTTGCTTCTCTGTTAGCCTGATATCAAGCGCTTGGATGTTCGCCTTGAGGTGCTCGACTTTTCTGCCTCCAATGATCGGAAAGACATATGGAGTCTTGTGCATGACATACGCGATAGCAACTATACCAAACAGGAGTCAGAGAATCGTCCGGAACACGAAAACGGAACACACCAGCAGTGAGATTTCCAACAGCACCGACCTCAGCCGCAACAACCTCGAGTGCCTTCGACATCTTCACTTCAATATCATTCCTCTCCCAATCAGGACGAGATATCGTTCTACCTTTCTCTCCTGTTTCCTTTCGTCTCTGCTCTTCCTCGTCCGTCCTGAACCTGCCAGCAGCAAGGACGTCCCACGGAGCGAGGGCCATCCCAAACTCCCTCGCCATCGGGATGATCTCCCTTTCAAACGACCTCTCCATGACGTTCCATCGACCCTGGTAGATAACAAACGGCGTCTTCCCATGATCCATTGCGTACTGGTTAGCCTGGGCGACGACCCAGGCGGGTGCGTCGGATATCCCGAGGTACAGCACTTTACGGAGAGCGACGAGGTGGCGGAGGTTGTCCATCACCTCGCGGACGGGCGTCTCCCAGTCTCACCAGTGGAGGTAGAGTATGTCGATATAGTCTGTACGGAGCTTCTTGAGGCTCGCTTCGACGCTGAGGTATAGGGACTTGGAGCTGTTCCCGACATAATTGACTTTCTGGGCAATGGAATCGTCGCCACGTTTGTAGTTTGCAGTGTACTGTCTTGTATGAGTATAAACGCTGCGGAACGCAATGGAAGGGACGAACCTTTGTTGCTATGACGAGCTGGTCTCGGATGCCTCGCTGTTCAGCCCACTCCCCGATGAATTCTTCGGAGGAACCGTCTTGACTAATAAAAGTAACATAAGCAGAGGAATAAAATTCCTGAGAATCAACGTACTATCCATTAGCCGTATCAATGAAATTGCCACCCATGTCAAAGTACGCATCCAGGAGCTTGAAGCTCGACTCCTTGTCCATGGACCCCATCCCTAGTCGTTCCTATCGCAACCGTGAGACCAAGAACAACGCGGCAAAGGGAATACGCACCCATTTATCACCAACGCTCATAGCCCCAAGCGTGATGGGGGATACCCTTACGCCAGATTGAGCGGACAGTACGCGGTAGACACCGAGTTTGGTGGGCGGGTCGCTAGCAAGTGCGTGGAGAGACATGTTGGTGCGTCTTCATGGGCGACGTCCACTTTATAAGGGCTTTGCCTGACCAATCATTGGCCTTCAGCGTTCCCACTGTAGGGACCCATGACCAGGTGCTGACTCATACTATGGCGTCGACCCTATTGAATGCCTGCTTCTATCCGCCACTTGAGTAATCGGGTTTCCTTCAGAATCGTATCAGCTGTCTGTAACAGAGTGTTGAATTGCATGGTACTTGCGAGGCGTGAGTCGTGTAATGACGTATACAAGGGATGGAAGATCTTGTACCAATATGTCGCATCGACGAGCTCACAGGAACCAGCTAGTGTAGAAATATACGTCAGAAGGAGCAACAACGCCACCGCGGAAAAACGCACTGTATTGAATGAGCATATAATAGAAGCACAGTTTCATCAATGAGCGATTATTGCTTGAACAAGGCGAAAGTCTCCATGCAGGGGACATCCAGGAGAGAGGGCTTAGTGGACGATACGCGCTCTGCAATGCGAATTCAACGAAATGAATTATTTGAATATGTAAACGGAACGTACACTGGCCTCTCCCGTATATGATCCTGCTAGGTACTCTTCTTCTTCAAGAGAAGGCGAGGTGCGGCCATTATTCAGCGAGCAGAACTGGAAGTGTGCGCGTGGTACAATGCGGGCGTCGATGAATCGTTTGAACTTCATCACGAGGCCTTGGCTAAAATGGCAAGACATATAACATATGCCTGCTGTGATCCATTCAGAGAAGGTATTTCAATTAGTGTCGTGTAAATCAAACGACCTAAATAAGTACCGACCCCACAGGCTATTTCATCTATGAATGTTTTATAGTTACGTTTTCGGGGCATCTTCAATAGCTCACCAAGTACCACGTCGTCTTCCTAGATCGGTTCGGGAGTCGTTCTTTATGACTGGGCCGACGTCTCCCAGGAGACGTCGTCGAGACCACCAGTCGCACGGTAAAGGCACATCTGCAGGAAAAGCAGCAAACATCCAAACACAACCAGGAATAGAGAACTGTGTTTTTAAAAAAATTCTGGTTATCCGGTCTGATATGTGTGTTGAAGTATCTAGCGATAATCCCGGATCAGCAAGATAGACGACAGAGAAGCAAGTTTATCACCTCGCCGATGACGGTCATTTCTGAATTCAGCCTGACGTGTGTCGTTCGAACCGTGGGGCCGTTTATCAATGGAGCTCTTGATAGAAATGGGTCTGTATCGTGCACGTCAGCACAGATTTGCACCGAGGCGAAGTAAAGGAGAGTAATGCAGACCTTAGTGGAAAGATAGTCTCATCGAGTTTACGATACCTTTTGAAGTAACACAGATGATATGACATCATGGGAGAAGGGAATTGCCTCAAAATGAAGTTCCTCAGAGATCTAAAACGAACATCGTTAGCTACGTCTGAAGATCTCGGAAAGAGGCGGGGTAATCTCAGATTAGAAATTACGGACGCAAAACTTCGCACATCCAGCCCAACGGGGCCGTCCAGTGCAAGGGGAATGTGCGCTTCATCAGACGAGGCTATGTAAGGAAGGATACTCACGTCGTAACCTTGGAATGAGCAACAGTCATATGAGAAAGGATCCACGACGGGCCACAGCCGCATGCCATGAGAATTCTGAGCTTGAGCGACAAAGAGCCAATGTTCATGAATCATGCAGAATCTAACTGTAGAGTCAACGACCTGTAGCTTTCAAAAGAAGCAAATATAGCGCACCTCTGTAGTATTCGCGTCCTGGCATTTTTCAGAAATGATATTGTAGGAGAGGGGAGCCGTTGACGTAGTATACGACAGAAAATTCAACCGAGCTTAGAGCAACCTGGTTCCCGGACCGGTTATAAGTCGATTTCTTCATGAGCACACACACATTGTCACTGTTACGTCGACTCAGATCGACTAAAGATACATATATCCTGATAAAACAAGCTTCAGTAGCGTATGTCTTGCGAGTATGCTGGCACTCACAGTGCTGTCCTTCTAAGGGCATCTTGACATCCCAAGGTGGCGGAATGGACACGTTCGCCGCCATTTTGAAGGTAGCTCAGGCGTCAAGGAACTACGACGCGTGTACCAGCGAATCAAACGTCTATGTCCTATTTTCAGTGCGCCACAGGCAGTGACCAGTCGCGGTCGTGTAATGGTCGTCGCATGTGTTGATGAACGATATCTGGAAGAAAGTGACTCACAGGAAAACTTTAAATGTGACTATCACGTGTATTTGCGATGGCCTACGTCACTGTTCCGATGGAAACTCTTATCACGTCGTAGCGAAAAACTATCTGTACAACAACGGAAGAGCTCTCTGCTTCAGCGTCAATACGCGTGACCGCGAAACTCTTACACGGAGGTGCATTCTACATCTCCCACCGTATCCAAATTCTAACGCGAACGAGACCGACTCTGCGCTCAATGTATACTTTAAGGAGAACAGCATGTTACATGGCTGTCCTATCGGAAATCAAGTGGAATCGTAGTAAGCTGTTCTATTGCAGTGTGCGTTCCAATTGCGATATTAATAAATTTGGGTAGTTATCTACCCAGGAAACAGTGAACACGTCGATTGCGAGCAGCAGAGCCGCTGAATACCTGACATACAGGGCCGTCGAAGTTGGCGGGAAGTGCCTCATCCCTCTCCCTCTCGATGCGGATTTAGACGCTTCAGAACGGAGTATGTGCTAAAAATGACCCGATGTCGGATAAGGGCAAACGCTAACGTAGTATTGCAAATGTCGGAGCTAATGTGTATTCCTGGACTACCTTACATACGACGATCCGGATGTCCTCCCTCGCATCGTCTAATCTTTCAAGCCTGCATACACCTTGTTCTATCCTTTTGACGGTACGTATTCCAGTTGAGTCAAGAAAGCGTCGATGTCCAAGTCCTTTCCTGCGAAGACAGAAAACCTCCAAAGTGATGCTGTGTATTGACTCACTCGTCCTGTACCTGTTCTCTTCCTCGAGTGTTGTATTCCGTATACCTCGCAGCGACTAGGAAGGGTCTCAGTTTCTGCGAAATACAGAACAACAGAGCAGGTGGGAAATGATATATATCAGAAAGAATTTTCTAATCATATCTGCCAGCCCAAAAACTCAGACAACATAAGTCTACCCAGCGCTCTCGACCGTTATTCCATAATTGTTATCTTACAGCAACCACAAGAATATTTATGCCATGGTCCATTGTTCTGCCTTAGGCTGTTAACAGGCTATGAATTATATTATTAACCAGTACAACCCGGGCCCGGGACGGCCTTTAAAATCTGTCCTTCTTTGAACTCTCCAATTTTGTAAAATATTCCTCCATGTTCGAAACTTCCAATATCACCCTCCAAGCTGCCGGGTTTATCACTCTTGCAGACGTCCCCCCAGTCATTGTCCGGACGGCTCTTCTTGGAACCGCTTCGTATTCTGACACTCTAGTCATCGCTCCAGGCATGCACCACCACCAGGCCGCGAGCGAGATCAATTGTGGAGAATTCCCTATCACCGGCGCTATGACCACCGGATACATCTCCGCATCGAAAATCCCGCTACCGTGCACTATCTACGAGCCATTGGCGTTACGGACCACCTCGTCACCGCCCTCGTCTACCCACGCAATAATATATTTAAAGAGAACACTCCACTCCAGTCCTTCTTCGAAGCTGGTGTTCCCGCCAGTCTGTTGTACACGCTCTGCCCGGTACTGACGATTATGGTCGCAGTCTCGCTGGCTCATATCCGAGATTGGTGGGGCCTGGGAGTTCTGGGAGGATTTGTATTGTCGAGGCTCATTAATGTGGTCGTCATCAAGCGGAGGGATGAAAGAGGGTGGAAAGGCCAGAAAGAACCAGGCGTGCAGGGCGATCTGTTCATACTTCTTTGTCATGATCGTTGGGTACGATTGCAGGGCGCCGTCGACGATCTCAAAGCTGTGGCATCGGGCCAGTGGCTTCGAGATATGACCGCGAGAGAGAGTTTCACTGTTACGTGTGCAACGATGTTGGTTTACGCATCCGCTGCTCTTGCTTTCAATACCTCGACGATCGGGAGCATGCTTATAGCGTCCTTGCTTCTGTCTACGGCCGCTTTGTTGACACTGTGCAACTCATCGACTCGATGTCTGCAGATTTATGATCGGATTATTCGGAGAGTAGGGGCACGAGCGGAGGTTGGCGTTGGCGAATGAGCTGATTGCTGAGATGGGCGGTCGGAATGATTGGGCCATCAGTATGGGTTTAGTACTTCCCAAATCTGGTGAGGCAGGGGTGGTCAATGTTTGAGAGGTGTATGTCTGTTTTATTTCCTCTTGTTGTATTAGTCTGGTGATTGTTCACGTAGCTCGCAGCATGGATCCCCATCTTGAAATATTTTATCTGCCGTATCCAAAAGAGGCGACAGAGGTTGTAGCTAAAATGGGCACTGTCAGGATTCTGCCGGGATAGGTGTAGTAGAGCTACAGATGGCACACCATTGGTTTCAGAACTAGTTTATGAGCATCTAAGAATTCCACTTTTTTACAGGACTTCATTCAGCAAACGCAATATTTTACTAACCGAAGATCGGCTGGTGCCGCAATTGACTCCGAGTCTTCTTTCCTTGTAACAGTCGCCATCTCTTGGTCTCTTCGACTCATTCTACGATACAGTCACCCCTATGGGCAGAAATAATGCTAGGTTTAGGGCGACTGTCGTTCATGAAGCTGCTAAAGTAATGCAGGCTCGCTTTGGACGCTGGGGAGTTAGCTGAGCTGTTGGTGCTGATCTGGTCTGGTATCTCCTGCTAGATTCGCCTAGCGCTATAAAGGAGGCAAGTCTGCATTTTATTCCGAAAAGGGCTACAAGCCGCCGTTCTCATTTACCTTCGACTTTAGTGGAAACTGGATATTTATATCCAAAAATACCAGGGATCCATGTTTTCACTGGCGCAGCGCTTAGCAGCGATCGACTCCAGATTTTCCATCTTGAGAAGGAAACCAACCGTGATGTCATACACCCACGATGTGCTTCACGATGGTTCTCCCCTCAAAAAACGGTCTTGCGATATCATTCTCATCGATGCCATGTGGCCGCTCAGCATCATGATACATTGTCTTGCATGTTTTCCATTCAAACGTCTTCTCTTCGAGCGCATGAAGGTGTATCCAACTATACCTTCATCCACTGAGCTTGAACACCAGATGTTGAAAGATGTCGCCGCTTCGAAAGCCTACCTAGCCTCTAAGACACCAATACGGTCAGCGTCACGTGGGGTTCCAGCGAAGGACGAGGCCGAATTTGATGCTCTTTTCGAGAGTTTATGTACCACAGTCCCCGACGCGGAAGACACTTTTCATAACCTTGAAATTTATAGGTTGAGTTCAATGGAGGAAATACCGAAGCTCGCTATGAATAACCTGGAGATAGCTTATCATAGAGTTCACGGGCGGGACACAAGACCCCAGTCTTCTTCTGGCTTGTCTTTCCCGAATAAAGCTAGTATTACACTAGCACTAGCAGCCGGGTCGAGGGCCTCGACCCCAGAGACGTCTCTGGTTGGTCCGGTGATTCCAACGCGAGGATTTCGGGCTGTGGTATTTCGTGCCGCGAAAGAAGTAACTCGCATCTTGAAACAAGCACAATACACATGTGCGATCTTGGGGAATACGGCTTGTTATCTTTACGGAAATGGACGCTTGCCAAATGTAAGATCGGCTGCGCTTTTTCTATAGTATATACGTATTGATTAGCCAACAGGACGTCGATATTCTGATATCGTCGCATTTCTGCGATCCTGAGTTGCTGAAGGAATTACTTGTTACTACGAACCCGAATCGTTTCTATCTTGTGGATGCCAAAACACCCGGAGCTACGTGGAAGGTGCTGTGGTATTGCGATCGTGGTGTGGATGGGAAGTCCGACAAAACCAAGGTCGATATCCTGACACCGGGGGTATTACATCTTCCGATGATATTTTCCGAAGTTATCGTCGAAAAGCAGGGGTTACCGGTCGTTCCCATGTCAATCCTGCTGTTGCACAAACTCCAGGGATGGAGGGATAATATGGAATCTTCGGAGATGCGACTTTGGAGCAAGCATGATGCGGATGTCGGAGATATATGTTCGTTGTTGAGGATCCTGTTTGCGAGTATGAGTGACGAGGAGAAGAAAAACACGATGCATTGGAAACGCTTTGCATTGGAGCGATTCGATGAAGAATTCCGAGATGCAACAGAGGTCCGGGTGGCGTTGTTTTGTAGGCGATTTTCGGGGCAACGCGATATGTGGCAGAATCTCGGCTGGTAGGCATGTATAACAAATTCTCTCTGATTACCTTTTTGCGCGCTCAATCCGTTTTCATTCCTTGTTCATGTATTTTGTTGAAACCAGTGAAACTCAGGGTTTTCTCTCACCTGTAATCTTTAAAGGTGTCCGAGAAGCCATACTTTTCTTATCGCTGTAAGCAGAGCTCTATGTGCATACCCGTACAATTGTTGAAATGAACGGTCATTCTCCAGCCGTTCACTCGGATTTATGCGAGGGTCTTCTTCGTTTGTCTACCTAATTATATACATGCCGTGTACACCAATAGAATAACCCAATGTAAAAGTAAAGCCGAGGAGGAGAGTAATACTGACTTGCCTGACAACCGGGAGATCTGTACCGTTCGGTGCTTCTCAAAAGCCGCTGGTCACAGCCAACATGGTGGGTGAGTACCTTGCGGATCCCGGTCCGGTCTTCACACGCGCGAGGCACGTGCACATTCATTGGTCTTGTTTGGGAATTTTCAACGAAATTTGCATTGGGAGTTGGGACCTCTTCCTTTCTACCGCATTGACGATGAAGGCTCGCGGCGATATCTCTTTCTGTCTCTATTTTTGTGCATTGTGCGTGTCACTGCCATTGGAAATTGCTCAATGGCTTCAGCGCACGGATTTCCTCGCAGGTTCGTTCGTGCGCTATAGTCCTTCCTGGCTGCGAACGTCCTAATCCGTCTGAGCGCAGGTAAACCGCTTTGGATGAACAAGAAGTAACCCCTCAAAGTGCTTCCGTTGTGCCTCTTGGCTTGTTACGACTTCCGACAACGATGTATTTAATTCGGCTGACTTCCTATTGTTTTCCCATTTCATTATTTCATTCTCAGATTATTATGCGCCTTAGCTTCCGTTATCCGGATTTCTCATCCCTTTAATATCGCCTTCTGTAGTCGCATTATGGTTAGAGACTGGATCCGTGGGAGCATCTCAAATGCCTGAGCACCATTAACACGTGCGTTACATCAGTGATTCCGAGAGACGCATTAATTGACTGAATGTACAGCTACTTTCGAGCTTTTCGTCTAAGTTTTGGTTGTTGGGGTCGCCGGCACGAAACTGAATGGCGATTTTCTTTGCTGGTGCGTGCAGTTTACCGGTATTTGTCGGACGTTGTTCACTGACAAAATGATCAGACTTAAAGCTTAACAGCTCACGTAAAGTTGGGCCCTTTGGTCGTTGTGGACGGGTGTCAAAATGTACCTTATAAGGCTTTGTCCCTCTCTGGCCATCTCGACGGTTGGGGTTAGCTGCTCCAGCGATGTAAGTCTCTTCTACCAAATCTCCAAGTCTGGAACCGCCTTTTCTTCGTGCATTCACGATCTTAGCCGATCTGTTGAGTCCTACATTCCTTTTTCTGGTTCTCTCCGTACTTGTCGCATTTCAAGCCGACTATGGTGTACAGATATTTCATACCTTGCATCAAGGTAGGCTATCGCTTGTTGACCTATTGTTTCTCTTGCGCATGACGTTATATCTTTTATATCTGCTACTTCAGAGGACGTACGTCCGATGAGATCATTCTTCCACCAAGATCTCTGATTGGTTCACTTTGCCCACCTCGTTTGAAAGTTGACCTGTGTTGACGTTGCCTGACAGCTTCATGTTTCCGTCAAGATGGGTCTCTTTGGTGCCATTCAGGGCGTTTCCATCGTTTTTTAGGGTCCCGAGCGGAAATGACGTCATCTGAGCTTTTCGCTGCCCAGGCGCGGTCTTTCAGTATTCCAAAATCGCAACCCCTGAATTCTACCATCTGAAAATCCGGGAAAAGCGGAGAAAACAGAAAGCATGTAAGTATCAATAATGTGACGTTCGGTATTGTACTGACAAGCCTTTTCGTACAGGTTGGCAGGAGCTGCCTTCTAGCAATTTAAGGATGGACGATTGAACTAAGACGAAGTACGTGGCCTCCTGCTTGCCAATTTTATCCTACTCGTCACTCATACGTTTCGTCATTGATCACAGACTCATCATATGTACCAAATTGAACATATGAACGCTTGACTTTGTTTCTTTGAATCGATGCCTTCGGGGCCGAGTCATATGTGCTATGACTTTCAGATCAGTGGTAACACTGTTTGGTTGTGAAAGAAACTCGCAATCATTGTTACGCCCAGGCCATGCAGCGTGCGTGCTTATCATGTATGCGGGAGGTTCCATGTCGCAAAACTTGACTTTCCTGTCTGGTGTATTAGTACTTGCCCGGTGACTATACGTGCCCCTACCTAGGAGCTATCGAAGCTCAGTCCTGACTTTCTAGCGATCCTTACTGATCCTTACCGATCATAGTCGGTATTTCAAACCGGAGACGAGCGTTTAACCTTCGCCCCGCATCAACGCCGAGCGCTATCTCTTCGTTATCGACACAAATGCCTCGAGTTCGTCCTCACGTAGGGTGGCGTCTTCATCCACATGCTGCAGACCGTTTGCCTTGTGGTGATAGGCTCAATGCGAGTGGACAGAGTAAAAGCCCTCCGTCTGCAAAGGCAATAGTACCGGCTGCGCAATGTTCTACCTTTCTGCAGCACTCTTGGCCTCCGCTAGCGTCGCCTCTGCGACCAAGTCTCTCAGCATCTCGACATTGGGTCAGTCTTTCTCTACTCCGTTGCACATCTCATCCATTGACACACGCCTTTACAGCCCAGCAAGCCTCTCGGACGTCTCTGCTCTGGAGGTAGTGACGACTGTTGTTAACAGCGGCGACGAAATTGTCCAGCTCCCTAATGACCCTCGCACCATTCTCAGCCATGGGTTACGGAGTCCTTCACAGTCGTGATTCGTCAAGTCCGCCATAATTTCTGCCGACTTCACGGGTGTTACTGTACGCTACATCCTTTCGGTCACTGCCAAGAAGGGCGCCGACACGTTTACTGTCCTCGCACGCGGAGAGTCTGTTTCCGTCACGCACGAGCTCGGAAATTCCTTCAACTTCACAACGCTGGCGAGAATACGTACACCGTCACCACCCCCTCTGTCCACCATTCAAGGAATGGAAGATGATGGTACTCTTACGAGTATTGTTACAGACGTTACTCCCGCCTATGTCGTACTCTCCGGCTACCTTTCGTCATTCTCGAAGCTCTCCTCTTCCTCCTTTGGTGGAGCCGCCGACCGCCGCTTCAGCACGCGTTCCCTCAGCAAACGCGCAAGCTACACTTCCTGCTCTGCATCCCGACAGAGCATCAACGCCCAGGCGATCTCCGACAGCTCCGGTATAGCCTTGGCTAGTATCGACTATTTGAAGGCTAACCCGAGTCGGTCGACTACTCAGATGACCCGGTGCGGCACATTTGCGACCAGCTGGTATACGGGACGTTGAGTGCTTCCGAGGTATGTCACTGATTTTGTCTTTCTTTCTTTCTGAATTGTCTGACAGTAAGCAAGGCCACGCCTCGGCACCTGCATCGGTTTCAACACATGCGTATGTGTATCCTTCGACCTACGGCAAAGTGTACTTGTGTGGGTACTACTGGCAATACTTTGCTACCGTGTCGGGCAGTCGAGCGGAGTATGTCATATTCCTTGTCCCTATTCTCCTGGTTATTAATGATGAATAGTAGCATGATCATCCATGAGGGAACACCCTCCCCAATTTCTGGGGACCGATGATTATGCACATAGTATGTCGGTGCATTTTATCTGTCTTGCATCAACTCATGGTCCGTAGATGAGACGGCGTGCGAGTCCCTCGCGAAGCCGAATCCTGCCAGGGTATTTTTAAATGCTGAGTACGTCTTGCGTTTGTCTTTCTTTAGTTCAACGCTGATGCAACGCAGTAGCCACGCGTTCTTCTCTGACTATGTATCACTCTGAGTGTTTTATGCGGTAAATCTGTGCAGCTGTATATGAAAAGAACCAAATGGTATACTGCCTTTCCTTTTTCTTCACCAAAATTGTTGTCTTCTATTCGGATAATATTGCTCTTCGGCTGTGGTTTGGTATTTCTTTCGGCCAGATTGCCGATCATTCAGATTCCCGCCGCCTAGAATCGTCTTTTTTGCTCTCCTATTCCTCAATTCTTCTTAGATTTCCTCTGAGAGCAAAACTCAGAAGTGTGTATCTATTGTTTTGCGGTGGCCCGACGAGTGTGTTGAGTTTATCACTGCTGGCTTGTTCTTTCTATTTCTGTGATATTAATAACAAGACTAATGCTCGCTGTTCGCCCACCACTATCTATATTGTCTTCCTTCTCTCTACGAAGAGAACTTGTCTTCGCCCGGATTTGAATGCTAGTCGGCAGTTCGTCAAGTGACTAAAAATGGCATGGAATGAAGGCATGTGCGGTAATTTCTTCCTCGGATATGGTTAACGATTCGCTCACAGTTGGAAAGTGAACTTCTACTAAGTTTAGGAGCGGGAATCTGGAACATGCCCCTTTCGGCATACTATATACTGCAAGTCCAGGTCTTACTACTTGCTTTTACCTTTCTAAATCTTGCGTTCGAATGTCGACTTCTCAGGAACCCGAGCACCCTATCGTAACCTACCTCGCTCTCCAAGAACATCTTCCAAATCTAACCAGACAGCACAAAGGTCTGCATGTAAAGCGCGATACTCCTGTTACCCAAGCTCTGGACAATGTCATCTCTTATCCATTTGGTCCTTTCAACCTCCCTCCCTAGTTGAGCGAATACTCGTTCATGAGTCCAAACGAAACTTCCTTCGGAGCCCTTGATTCCCCATCCGATCCCAAAGCTTGCCCTCCTCCTTCGGAAGGGTCGAGCAGACAGTCAAAGACCCGACGTACCGCAATGGGCACGAGGATCGTGGGGAAGATTTCAAATGGTCGAAATCTCCGTACGACGCAGCCGCCTATCACCGCCTCACTTTAGAGCTGAAGAATGTCCTAGAAACGACTTTGTTCGTCGGGAAAGAAGTCGATATCCGGCTGTATAAACTCGCATTGTACAACAAGGGCGGTCAATTGGACTGGCACCGCGACTCGATGGACAGGGACGACCATCATGCTACCATCCTAGTCGCGCTGAAAACTTCTTTGGAAAGAGGCTTGCTTCTTCTCCGCCACAACGGGCAAGAGATGAACGTAACCCGCACCCAAAAGTCACATCAATCACAGATCCACAGACGTTCGAATCCGAATCTCAGCTATCTGAATCCGAACCTGATACCCAGACCAGTCTCAGACCAGCGGCGTTCTACACAAATGTTGAGCATAAGGTCTAACCAGTAATGGAGGGGGTACGGTTAATGCTCTAATACAACGTGTTTGTTTCTCACGAGGAAGGTGATGTCTGCGACTTTGACGATTCTTCGAATCTCGACAAGGTTAGCGGTAAATCGCATCTGAACTACAGCTATGAAAAAGTTTATGACAATGAACTTCAAGCCCCCTCTGGCTTCTCGAACGAGGATTCCGTCTCGTCTCTTGTTGACTCCATCCAAGCGATCGTCGCTAGTGGTACGGAAGAAGTAGGCATCCCTCTCAGCCACCTCTATCGCCAAGCGAGCATTCGCAAGGAGTATCTCAAGGGTGCTGACGCCATCATCTGCGCGAAGCTCAACGAGGTATTTGATGTTTCCTTCCTTCCGGTGATCCTAGAAGAGATCTCTATGGACGGTGAATGAACAGGAGAGGAAATGGCTGTATACAAGGCTTCGGAACATGGCGCGGGTGGGCACACGAGGAAAAAAGCAAGAACTTCCACTCTGAATCTCGTTTCGGATGTCATGGAAATACATAGGGAAGAATGCACTGAGCACACGGGTAATGAGGCGCAGGAGGATGAGTGTAGTTGCTTTGTAGGAGAAATGTTCCTCCGCGAGAAAAGGTTCGAAGCGCCAGTCGTTTAAGTACATACTGTTTGATTGAAAGACTTGGCATGTATTACTAGCCTTCGTTCAAGTTCATTCTATTGATTCTTCTCAATCTTCAAATCGCAACCTTGTGCTACCTAAGAGCCTTGAGTCGCATGAAAGACGTACATAGCTGAGACGTACCATCAATACAAGAACACGACATATTCCATCACGTTTACTGTCGTACAGAAATTCAAACCCAGAAGTCCCGTTCCGGGGATTCTGAGGGGTCTGTTCCATCCTAGCCCAGTGGCAATGTATCGCAACTTCACAAAAACCAACAGGGACATGGTTACCGGTGTCTGGGAAGGTGGATGGCACAGAAGACCCCACACAAAAACCGTGAAAGGCGCGAATAACAGGCAAAATGAATTTCAACATACCTCCCACCTGCGCTATATATCCTCTTTCAATCCCTTCAGATAAGTATTCCCGTACTCAAGGTACTCCTTCTCCGCAAGAGCTCCATCAACTCTCATTTTTCCTCTCCTGTGCTTGTCGTGTTCATCTTGCAGCTACGCAATGTCTTCGTGCAGGCGGTCGGCATGATGGGAGATGAAAGATGACCAAAAAGGGCGCTGTAGAGAGAACTGAAATGTGGATACAGTTATCTATTGTAGACGTCGAACTGTCAACTCCTTTGGCTGCGAGAGGAAGGTAAAGCACATACTACAGTGTCGGCCTAAAATATGGCTCGGAAATTTGAGACCAGCCCAGTAAAGGTGTCAGGAAAAGTTTCCCGATGATTTGGATGGTTAACCGGGATTTCGTTATGTCAGCCAGACTTCCGGTCCGCAGGTAAGAATAAAGACGATCTTGCAAGAGATTTGGATAGCACTGAGTCAGAGTAAAGGTTTGAACTGGTAGGCGTCGAGAGGTCTAAGCAGAGATCGAATTTTCAAACAGAGCGCCACGGCAATTGGCATAGCTACATGTGGCTTCTTTTCCAACGATCACTTGCCGATTAGCGCAGACTCAGATTGTACGGTAAGACGGCTTTGGTCGGTGTACGTGTGAGTCAGTGTACCAAACGACTGGTATCATCCTACGGTGCGCAGCCCTATCTGATTCGAATTCTCCGATTAGGTTTCTTATCGCGACTAGGAGGCTTCCAGAGCCTGAAGAGGATGAGGTCGTAGCCTTGTCTCCCGCTGTATGTCCACAAAATTGAGGAAATCCAGGAACAAAACTGCGGAGCGTGGTAGGACCGGAAATGCTATATGACGGTACCATTTCCTCTGGATATGAGAAATTTCTGTCTTACAAAAAATTTCAGGTGGTACGGGGCCGCCTTTTCAACTTGAAGACAGTGCCACCGCAAATCGTGATCGTACAGAAGTACCGGTTGGAGGACCAATAATTGTTCTTACCCTCACGCTGAGTGACATGAGCAGAACCACCGTGGAACATGGGGTTTGGCCGATGCTCTTCGACGACTCGAAACGGTCATAGTCATTTTGATACTTAACGATGATATAGAAAGAGGCTACCGCATTTGATGATATTCCGTTTACCCGTAACATATCCTCTGCGCTCTCCCGGGTAATCGGCGAATTACAAGCCGTCGTCGTTCGTCGACCTCGCGAAGACTGCTCCTTCAAGGAAACGTACCCATAATCTATTCTCGTCTTTCTCAGCCGCCGTCTCTATAAATAACCAGCCCTGTCTCAGTGTCCGGCAACTCAACCTCCTGTCACGCGACGATCCTTACCACTCGGGTAAACTTTACCGAACATGTCACTATATATACCCCTGTGACCAAATGCGTTATTTCCTCTCTTTCTCTTCCCTACATCCACATACTATACCATGGACGACCGCATGTCAGTCGATACCACAACCGACATCCCCGCCACCGACCGTCCCTACTCATCCCAATCCCTCGACAAGACGCCCTCAATACAAGCCTCGCGGTCGGTATACCTCAAAATCCTCTTCGGTGGGTGCTTTGCGATGGTGCTCGTGATGTTCGGCATATTCTCCATATACTGGGGCGCGCTGTGGAAGATCCCGGCCCATAATCTGAGTGGTTGGGTCGTTGATTTTGATGGGTCGACGGTGGGGAACGCGGTGGTGCAGGGCCTCACGGTGGGTTCGCCGTCGAGTAAGGTGACATTCAGGCAGGTTTCGGTGAGTGAGTTTCCTGGTGGGTGGCAAGAGGTGGCGAATAGGGTCGTAGAGCAGAAGACATGGGTAGCTGTCGTTGGTGCGTCGCCTCTTTCTATTCTCCTTTTCATTAGGTATTGATCAAAACTGTGTAGTTCACTCTAACGCGACCAACGCGTTAAACGCGGCTGTATCATCTGTGAACTCCTCGTATGATGGGTCTGAAGCAGTAACGTTTTATGGCGCAGAAGCGAGGAATGAGAACGCGTAGTACGTTTCCGACATATTTTTACTGTTTCAAATTCACGTCATTTTCCAGCCGTTCGCTGATATGACCCTCTGTGCAAGCCCTCCTCGCAGTGGTATCCCAGGAGTTTGCGCAACAATTCGTGGCACAACTCGCCTCGTCTTTATCACTATCCTCTATCGCCCGTTCGGCACCACAAATCCTAACAGAGCCTATAAGCTATACCACGAATAACCTCGTTCCCTTCGATATCACTCCTGGGGTCGACTGCTTTTTTGGACCTAAAAACATATCCTAAAAACGTCGTGACTTTTGATTGCCTTTTTGCCACCGTAAAACAAGATCTGAAAAACATAATGAAAAAGCCTTGTGTTCTATAATGTTCTTACGCACCAAAAAGAGCAAGTTCTTAACAAAGAAAGAGCCGTTTCCACTGTCCTGAACAATGGAAACCGCTTTTTTGATCTGTTTTTTGCGTTGATTTCCTTGTCCTAAAACAGTATGAAAAAGAGTTCTCTTTTGTCTTGTTTTTAGGCCGTCCTTTTTCCCGTCGAAAAATTGCGTGTAAAGTCACGATATTTTTAGAACTACCTTTTCGGACCTAAAAACATACCGGCCCCAGCAGTGTATCCCACTGTATGCTTCTATTCCTGGCTCCTTCATGCCGAATGTGCTGATTTGTTCTCCAGTGCTAGCGCTATCACATTCGTTGGACTCATCTACCTACTCATTCTATCATTCTTCATCGTCGTGCGTACATTCATTTTTCATATCCGTAAAGCACTAACTAAAATCTACAACTACTTAGATGATCGGAGTCTCTGCACGAGAGGTATCCGGTCTCCAAGACAAATTAACCGCGGGTTCCCTCATTCGGGTCCGACTTATCTCAGTCTTCATCGCATACTTTATGATCTCCCTATTCTACTCTCTCCTCAGCCGTGCCTTCCAAGTCAATTTCTCGCGCAAGTACGCGTCATTCTTCATCACTGACATTGCTTTATTCATTAACGATCCTTAGATTTGGTGATGCGGGCTTCGTGATCTTCTGGATGGTTAACTTCGTGGGTATGCTCTCGGTGGGCCTTGCCCTGGAAGCGATGATAACGCTCCTCACCATCCGGTTCATGCCATTCTTCATGATTTTGTGGATTATCTGTGAGTAACAACCACCTTGTGCACTCTTGTTTTTGACGTACATCTTTCGGAGCGAATGTTTCGGGATGCTTCATGCCTCTTGCGGTGCTACCAAACATCTATCGTTATGGATATGCTATGCCTTTCTACGATGTATCCGGGGCTGTACGAACTATCTTGTTTGGTACAAAGAACGAACGTGAGTTTCAGGTATTCTCTCCGCTATTATTACTGACCCTCTTGGGATTTAGTGGGGCTGCATTTTGGGATCCTTATAGCATGGACGGTGATTTCGATGATAACGCTTCCAACGTTCCAGTGGTTTATGCGGCGGGAGAGTGTTTCGGATAAGATGGTGTTGAGGGAAGAGGGGGAGAAAGAGGTGAGGCATTAGAGGAGACATTTTGCACGATTCACAGCAACGTCATTATTATATCACGATAGATATATCAACTATAATTTACTATTCACGTGGACGTATCGGATCCTGGCTGATGGATCTGAAGTCATGCCAGACCGGTGTTATAAAAACGGCGTGTTAGGCAAACTACGTTCGGACTTTCCATTCCAGGTTTACAGGTGCCACGAGGCTGTCAGGTAACGAGTACTGCGGCTTGTCAGGAAGCCTTGGAATTCGTACTTGCAACTATATCGCGTTTCTGACTTCACGAGTCGTGACGTTGGGAGCTATGGCACATTCCGATTCTCCGCGATCTCATGAGCAAGCTCAAAGGCAAGGTTTGGAGGTTTCGCCGTAATTTCTCATTGTTCATAGCTCACTTTGAGTCAGGAAGCTTTGCACTATCCCACCGGGTTTCCTAGACAAAAACACGGTACACTTCCAGCGTTGGTATAAGTCTTTCGACACGCTCGCAGAAATCGACAACAACGGGTTCACACACGGTCCTTTCTTTTCCTTACTCTATCCCTGCAACGCCGAACCAATGGTCTCCATCGGAGCCGGTTTCTAACTCTGTTCGCATGCGTGGCCCTTCAAAGCAAAAGCACGAGCTGTTTTTAGAAGGCATTTAAATCATGGCGTCGCCTAGATAACGATATCGGATAAGCACTTGCCCGCATATCATTTCGTCTATGAACATCTTTACAGTATGCTCTCCTCGCATTTTTTCAGCCCATTTTCGTAGCTTACAAAAGACCGCGTCCTATTTCTAGATCGGGTCGCCCGTATTTTTTTTACGACTATGCTGGACATCACACAGGAGGCGTTGTGGAGGACGAGCCGCATGTCTGACGCGAGTATTGTTTGTCTTGAAGGACGCATCCTCCAGCTGACTTTCAACAGGGTACTCTCATGATTGTCATCAAACGCGACAGTGGAGGAATCGTAACCTTACGGTTAGTAGTTCAGCTTCGTAGTGGTAGTGACCTGTTGACCCCGTCAGATGTTAGGGTCACAGGTGTGTCTGATGGTTACTATGAGAATACAACTATAGGATGGGAGTGACTGCATCTTCGCGCATAAACGGCGGAACGCGTCTGTTGTGGCTTCCAAGCGGCTCAAATCCTCCGAGTGTTACACAAGATAGATGTAGGTACCTCTTGACGGTAATAACAAGTTCCGTTATTATCGTTAAGAGGTAACTACATCTATCTTGTGTAGCACTTCGGGTTACTCAAACCCAAACAGTCGGAGGACTGATATCTACATCCTATCAAGGAGACTCCTCCCCCCAAAAAAATCATGTCGCTCGCGTTTAATCAGTCACAAATATGCTTAATATCGTCTTCATTTCATCTCCGAATTACAATATTGGCACAGTATACTCCCACCTGGGACTGGATAGGGAACAATTCGAATCATATGCCTCAAATAGCGGTGCTTCTTAACCATCTGGACATGAGCTTCTACATCTAGAACGTAATATCCTGCACGCACATTTGGAAGCCACGACAAGTCCATTTCAGGGCGTGTCCACAGCTACGTAGCTGTTGCCGTTATCGACCATCCCAGGATGTTGAACTCGGCCTTGTGCATGGCGCAGTCGCAGTGTTGCTTTTGTCATACGGACGAAAGGAATCCACTGTTTAGCGATAGGGAAATGAATATGTGCGTGTCCTCCATCAATCTGTTATACTTACTCGCGAGCTGCGGCGAGAACAGCTCGCATATTCATCATTTCGAGATCACTATTAGCTATATGAGAGTCCAGCGTTCATGTTTAATGTCCAAAGAGCCTTATTCGCCATCAGCATTTCAGTGCTGCGTTCTTTCATTCTAGCTCGGAATTTGATGTGGCATTCATATCTACATGACGTCGAATGAAATCTATAGTATGGCTTTCCACATTGTGTGCAGCAATCACTGGAATGAAGTACAACTTAATGTGGCTGGTCACTCGCCAGAACATGGATTCCGACAGTAGTGTCACAACATCTCACCTTTGTTTATTCCCGGAAACTTATTGAAGCAAGTGTGGAGCTACGATAATAACGGTAACGATAATCTACTCATACCGGGCATGTCGGATTGATGCTCGCGGGATTATGTATATTCTCATCTTATTGCTTACTATTCAATAAGATTTTCCGAAGCAGTGGTTACTTCAGCTCAAGGTGGCGTGTCTTCATCAGATGTTCATACTTCATTAATACTCCCAGACAGACAAGGTACTTATATCGATGAATCGTGCCCATCCAAATTCCCAGTGAATTGTCCCTCATATACAATGAGCTCACTTCCGGTACGTTTCCTCGTATCTTTCATAATCCGTTACTATGTTACCCTTATAGGCTGGTTCCAAAGTCTTCTTCTACAACTCAAACGGATGTCTCACAGGAGGCATTGTCGAGTCGACCAGTACCATGGAAAACGTGAGTTCTCTTTCTCAAATAATGAACCTTTGAGCCTGATCTGGTATAGGGCATGCAAATAGTTCGTATCAGGTGTGAAAATGGAAGAACAGTAACCTTACCGTAGGTAATAATCCTCTGTCTTGGTGTTGCTAACCTCGCATATACTTAGGGCCGCAGGTGTGTTTCGAGGTTAGCTGTGGGAAAGGAGAAGTTGGAATCTTCGCATGGAAACATGACAGCATAACGGACCTATCGTCCTACTCAATCAGCTTCTGTTTGTACTTCTAGATTTTGTGGCGAGCAGATACAGTAAATATAGTCGAGCGAAACGACGAGGAAGAATCAAAAAATAATATGTGCAATGTATAAGCGGTCTTTCTATCTTCCCGGAATCGGCTGGGCTTGTACTGATCTCTGGTGATAAGATCGGCCGTTGATTAGTTTTACTGGGAGAAAACGACGGAAGGAATCTTAGTTCTTCACCTCGTCAGTGTTCCGCCCTTGAAATCCCAAAAGGCAAGAATCGAAGGTGAATGTCATTATATAGATCTGTGGGAAAGGAGAGCCAGTAGGGCGAAGCAGTGTCTAATGAAAGTTCACGTGGGGAAGTAAGAGAGGGAGGACTTAGAAGCGGCGCCTCGTTATAGACTGCTACACTCAAAGTTGACTGAGTGAGTATTCCACTGGTCCCAGGAAACGCTGCATACTATTAACCTCCTGGATTCGTGACATTAATATGGCAGCCAAACTTTGCACATATTCCGCCACATACCACAGCCACTGCAAGTCTAGAGATATAACTCCTGTCAGCGCACTGAGAATTGAGCTTGATGGCTATGACATAGATTTCAGAATAAGAAGGATAACAAGGCTCGAGGAAGGTCGCTCGGATCATATTGTAGAATCTCATGAGAAGCGACTAACGTTCCGGGCAAGATGCTCTATATCTTACTCACATTCACAACGGAACTCAGAGAGCGAAAGAGAACGGTCCATGCAGGTGCACGGTCGACGGACGCATCGGAAGAAATGAGGTGTTCTAATGCGAGCTCTTGATTGCTTTCTTTCATTGTCCGGGCTGATAAAAATGCGCTCAACTCTCGCATTCTCCAGTTATCTGCAATCGTGAGTAGAGGTTTGGAAACAAAGCAAGACAATGCTTGAACATACCCGTGATGTTTTTCTTCAAATCTAGGCGAGAGAAAAAAGAACAAATGAGGGAAGTAGTATAGTCAGATACGGAATTGTGCGGGCGTGCGCTCGTACCGTGACGCTGCACTTCCTGTATGGTGACGCTATTCTGTGCGGGAGCAGGGCTTGGAATAGGAATTTTTTTTCGGAAATTTATTGTTGTTTTGGAGATGTATGGTGGCGGGTTGACTCTCCTTATTTGGATGGTCAGGGAGGCTATTAGAGACGTCGAATGACGAGTCGGACCGGAGTTAAGTGTAAACTCACATAGAGGCTTCATTTTTCCCCCTGAAATTCTGGGGATTCCCTAGCACTGATTTCATATCTTGGCCCTCGAAGTATTTAGTTGTGCGCCAGGTACCGAGGCTAGTCATCACGGATCTGGGTTCAGTCAATTCTTTGTCACCGGTCGGTTGTGTTGCTGAACACTTAACACAAGTTCATGAGCTGAGAGCATAGCGACAGTCCTTCACTCTGGTAAGAAAGTAGATAAGGTAGATTGCCAACAAGATTAAGTGACGAAGGACGTAACAATGATGTCATCAGCGGAAATGGAAGGAGTGTGACCGATTGTGACGGCCAAGTTGAAATCTTTAACATGAACATTGTCATTTTGCCAAATTGGATCACAAGCTCGAGCCGCTCGTACCTCGCGTCGAGCTTGTGCCGGGCCAAGCTATAAGCAGAGTGTAGTGGCGCGCTTTGTTTTGTTTTAGTTGTACAACAGTCGCTCGCCGTGCTTCGCGGCGCCAATAGAATCGCTCCATTCCTCGTCCTCAACCTCATCTCGCAGTCCTCGTAATTTCGCGACCCTCCCACCTGCACCCTTGATATTGGATATTTGTTCGGGTTCGTTTGTCTGTCGCTTCACGCATCTCGCTGTCGGCCAGTCGAGAACTTCCCGAACACCTGGGTCTCCCGCTTCTTCAGTTGGTGACACTTGGTCACCCTTCCCGACTTTCCTCACTTTCGGAAGTTGTCTCCTTCATAAGCGGGATACTCACCCCCAAACCCCCAAGATACAAAGTATCTTGGTTCTCTCTCAGATCACTCTCCTTGATTCTAGTGATCTCAGCCACGTATATACGCGGTCTTAGCTTGGTGTTTCTTTCGACTAACAACAGGCATCCGCCAGCCGCGGTTGGGTCAGAACTTGTATGATCAAAGCTGCCTCTGGACCTCCTTGACTATCATTGCCATCACTGTGGCGTCTAATTCTAGTTGCTCCTCGTGAACCAGTTCCAATTGCTTCGATCACGGCTATATAGTAACACCTGTTCGGCGGACTACGATGTGGGTCCTAATCACTCGGCTACGGGCGATGCTTTATGACTAAAGCGCACACACGCTCTCTCGGCCGTTATGCGTCCTACTCGTTACAATGACCCGGAATCAAGTCCGTATCACTCTACTTGCTGTCTTGCCCTGCCTCGGGAGCTGTAATAGAGCTCTACCTGGCATTGCCTTCTCCTCTGCAGCCGTCTTCAATGACATCGTGGGGACACTATTCGAATCTGTACCGGATTGGAATCGAGGTTAGTCTAGAAAAATAACACCGTTTCTCCTCGCATTGTTCGTCTTCAGCCTCATTGGGAATCTTCTCACCATCAACGTAGGTGCTGGTCGCCGAGATGGTGAGAGTGCACTCATGATAGTACAACTAAGTCATCGTAAGAGCAATGGATCAGTCGACGTACTAAGTAGCGGTGGATGACGACCCGTATCCCTGTTTTTTGCGTAAAGAAGGTTCCAGTTATCTTACTGAATCGCCCTCCTCGCACCACTATCTTCGGCCAGAAGGCTAATCTTCTCGATGTCATATCTATCAACCAAGGTCATTCTCATGGAATTTTCAAACCTAGAAAGCTCCGTGAGTAAGGGAAGTTGATCAGTTCTTCGTGTTAAGTCCCACTATGGCCTATATCGACATCTGTCATATCTCTCAGCTTCCGTCGTTAAACTTTCCTGTCTAGGCCGCGTTTTTTTAGATTCGTCAAAATACTTTAGTCCGGATCTCAAAGCGACGGCTTCTCCATCTATCTGCTAGATTGTCGCTTTATTCTTCTACCTGAAACTTGAAGCCTGGTGTACGACAGCCTAGAACTTCGTAATCCTTCCTCGAGCTCGTCTGGGCGGGACCTGTTTCAACTGCGACCAATCGGGGGCGTTCCACGTGCTACTGGTGGAAACGACCACAGTTCTTGATCTCCGTCATTAGGCGCCCTGCAACATAAAACATGGTTGGCCTTCACTGTTGTGGTGTTCAACGCTCGTTTTGTGTAGCATGTCACGCATTCAATGGACTTGTGCATTTCGTGACAGTCTGGGAGTCGGATACACTTGGTGTGAATGATCATCGATCATTGCGCGTGATAAGGGCTCTCAGGCTCTCCTTCTTAACCGGATATCTATCACGCTGTTGCTTGCCTCCGGAGATATACTTGTGCCTTACAATAAAGAAAAAGCAAGCAGTACTGTAGCCACATTTTTACTGTGAGAAGTCTTGGCAATGAGAGCATCGTAACTTTTCAATACCTGGTTGATGACTCCCGGGTGACTTCATCCGACGCCGTCCCCGTGCCTTCCATATCATTCGAGTTCGAGCTCAGTTCCATGGCCCGTTTTCTCCAGATTAATCAAAGTATTTAAGCTATCGTGTCGCGTCGGTTTAGTTAGCACTTACCCCCACGAACTGTTTCCACTATGAACGTCTTTCCAGTACACACACTCGTCATTCACAATGCGTCGATACTACTCACTTCTCTAGGCTGGTTCACGCGTCTCGTTCTTCGACTCGAACGGTCAACTGTTAACCGGAGTCGTACGATCCACGAGTCGTTTGTCGTATGTTAGTAACCCTTTGTTTCGAAGACTTTGGAGTGGAATGATGCAACTGACATCTTCGAAACAAAGGGTTACTAACATACGACAAACGACTCGTAGACCGTACGACTCCGGTCAAAAGTTGACCGTTCGAGTCGAAGAACGAGACGCGTGAACCAGCCTAGAGAAGTGAGTAGTATCGACGTGCTGTGAATGACGAGTGGGTGTACTGGAAAGACGTTCATAGTGGAAACAGTTCGTGGGGGTAAGTGACATCAACATATTCAGGGTACGCAATTGGTTCTCGTCAAGCGTGATAATGGGGAGACCGTAATCTTGCCGTGAGAATCCCGTTATATGTTTTTAGTGCCCAACCTCTTACGAGCGTATACCTACAAGCGTGTTTACCATCAACGTCTAATTGGTGACGAGACGAGTGGGTGGGCGATGGTAGAAAGCGTCTGTAAAAATACCCACGATGTTCTTGATTTGTATGCCAAATGCACCTAGTAGGGTTGGTCAACTAAGAGCCATTAGTAGCATAAATATCTGGGTCCGACCCAGGTATTTATGCTACCATTGGCTGTTGATCGTGACTTGAGAGAGAACAGCAAAGGTCCCATACACATATTAGGATCGCGTCGTGGAAACACTAATCACGAGATCGATGCGTCTTAACCTTGTGTACCGCGTTTATACTTTCTAGAAGAAAGGGTCCAGTCCAGTCACAGAAAGAGCTAAATAATTAGCCCTTCGATCACCTCATCTTCGGAGAATCGATGGAACCGTGAATGTGCCTTGTCAGCTGATTATGCACAGCAGGATTCAGGGCTCCAAGGAGTTCAAGGTTGATATTGCGTCAGAGACAGAATCAATGCTGACGATGCATCTTACTAATTATGCGCAGTACATAGCGCCAAACCGCCCTTCCTATGCGCTCAATAGTTACTCTCATAGTGAAGACATCATGTCATAAATCACAAAAATAAGCGCAGTGAATGAACTGAGGGATGTGGGATGCCGTCTCTTGTGTCTGAAGCTGGTGGTAATCTTAGGAGCGCCAACTCAAAGGAACAATAGCAAGGATTTAAGGTTGTCTTCGCGTGAAGGAATGCTAGCCGTATTAGCGGTAGCACTGGATAACCGTCCTCCCTGAATTCGTGTTAGCCATGCGACTCAAAGTCCTGCGGACAATAAATATTATGTCCCTTTGATGGCCCAGACCCTGACAGCGCCTTGAGATGCACGTGCCTGTCACAGATAATCCTGCAAAACACGACATTTCCGACGCCTCTTGGCCTTCAAGCCAATAGGGGGATTCTTAGAAAACAAGGGCCGCCATCCATCCAAGCACGACGCGGGAGAAAGGAACAGTAGGTAAAACATCACACCTCCAGAACTTTTGTCGTCACTTTAAGGTTGTTCAGAGACGACGTCAGAAAGACTATCTCCGATGTGGTTCAGTTTTTGGACAAAAGCGGGGATAAATATACTATACCAAGCCCGTTGGGGAGAGGTACGAACATAATGCGGAGAGAGACTTCGTTTCCGGCGGCCAGGTCAAGGGACCGCAGGACTCAAGGAAGGGGCTTGACGGATACACGATGCAAATCGAGGAAATCAAGCCAGCACGCCCTCCTGCTTTGGTCTTAACTACTGAGATATGGTTGGATGGGATTCTTTTGGGAGACAATACTTAGCAGCCTAGTCTCTGAAGCGAGCAAAGAAGGGCCCAGGTCTCTCAGACGTTAGAGGCTGGTAGGATTCTTGGATTCGCGTTCATCACTGGAACACGAGAGAGTAAGGCATTCCCTACCACCAGAGATCTCCAGCAGTCAAAAAGGGACGGTTCAGAGTTTTCTTGATTATCGCGACAGTGAACAGCAATTACAACGAACAGAATGAAAGTAACGGAGTAGGGATAATTCGTTCTGTATGACATGCTAATTGGTGAGGAGGTCGACTGGTGTAAAGTCCCGATGTGAAAGAACTATGCGTAAAATATCATGATCGGGGGTACGAAGACGACTCCCGGATGAGCCGTAGTGACCTTTTGGGGTCTTCGCATTGCTATGTTGGCGTGCACGTGGGGTCGCAGGCGTGTTTCGAGGTCAGCTGTAAGAAAGGAAATATTGACATCGTCACGCTGAAATATGAGAACAGAACGCACTTATTCGAGCCTGATCTGTTATAGGGCATGCAAATAGTTCGTATCAGGTGCGAAAATAAAAGGACAGTAACCTTACCGTAGCTGATAATCCTTTTTCTTGGTGTTGCTAACCTCGCGTATACGTAGGGCCGCCGGTGTGTTTTGAGGTTAGCTGTGGGAAAGGAGAAGTTGGAATTGTCGCATGGAAATATGAGAACCTAATGAACCCATCGTGGTACCCAAACAGCTTGTTGTTTGGCCCTCTAGTTTTGTGGCGGCAGATACAATAAATGTAGTTGAGCGACGAGACGTGGAGTATGCAGCTGGGCTTCTACCGATCTCTTGTGACAAGATCGGCCGTTGAGTATTTTTAGCAGGAGCAAATGACGAAAGGAGCTTAGTTCTTCACTTCGTCAGTGTTCCAGCCAAGCTCCGGCCATAAAATCCCAAAAGGAGAGAATCGAAGGTGAGTATCATTGGATATATCTGTAAGGAGAGCCGGTACGATGAAGCAGTATTTAATGAAAGTTTACATGAGAAGTAAGCCAAAAGCGACAGAGGACTTGAAAGCGGAACCTCGTTATCGGCTGCCATGCTCAAAGCTGACTGACTGAGCGTTCCGCTGGTCCAAAGGAACGCTGCATACCAGTAAACTCCTGGATCCATGACATCAATAAGGCAGCGAAGCTTTGCTCATATTGCGCCACATACCACTGCAAGTCTAAAGACATAACTCCTGTCAGCGCACTGAGAATTTAGCTTGATGGTTACGACATAGACTTCAGAATAAGAAGGATAACAGAGTACCGAGGCTAGTCATTACGAATCTGGGTTCAGTCAATTCTTTGCCACCGGTCGGTTGTGTTACTGAGCATTTAACATCAGCTCATGAGCTGAGACGATAGCGACAGTCCTTCGCTCTGGCAAGAAAGTAAATAAGGTAGATTACCAACAAGATTACTGACGAAAGACGTAACAGGTGGAAAATAAGGGTATGACAAATGATGCGATCAGCGAAAATGGAAGGAGTGTGAAGGGATGGAAGATCTTGTACCAATATGTCGGATCAACGAGCTCACAGGAACCAGCTAGTGTAGAAATATACATCAGAAGGAGCAATAACGCCACCGCGGGAAAACGCACTGTATTGAGAAGCACAATTTCATCAACGAGCGATCGTTGCTTCTTGTACAAGGCGGAAGCCCCCATGCAGGGGACATCCAGGAGGGAGGGTTTAGTGAACGATACGCGCTCTGCAATGCGAATTCAACGAGATGTGAATTATTTGAATATGTAAACGGAACGTACACTGGCCTCTCCCGTATATGATCCTGCTAGGTATTCTTCTTCTTCAAGAGAAGGCGAGGTGCGGCCAGTCAGCGTGCTAAACTGGAAGTGTGCTTGTGGTGTAATGCGGGCGTCGATGAATCGTTTGAACTTCATCGCGAGGTCTTGGCTAGAAGAGCAAGACGTATAACATGCGCCTGCTCTGAATCATTCGGAGAAGGTATTTAAATCAGTGTCGCGTAAATCAAATGACCAAAATAAGTACCGACCCCACAGGATATTTCGTCTATGAATGTTTTATAGTTACGTTCTCGGGGTATGTTCAATAGCTCACCAAGTACCACGTCGTCTTCCTAGATAGGTTGGGAAGTTGTTCTTTACGACTGGGCTGACGTCTCGCAGGAGGCGTCGTCGAGACCACCAGTCGCACGGTAAAGGCACATCTGCAGGAAAAGCAGCGTCCAAACAGAACCAGGACTAGAAAACTGTGTTTTTCTAATTCTGGCTATCTGGTTTGGTATGCGCGTTGAAGTATCTAGCGATAATCCCTGGTCAGTAAACCAGACAATAGAAAAGCAAGTTCATCACCTCGCCGACGACGGTCATTTCTGAATTCAGCCTGACGCGTGTCGTTTGAACCGTGGGGCCGTTTACCAATGGAGGTCTTGATATAAGCGGATCTGTATCGTGCACGTCAGCACAGATTTGCACCGAGGCGAAGTAAAGGAGAGTAATTCAGAGATCTGGGTGGAAAAATAATCTCATCGAGTTTACGATACCTTCTGAAGTGACACAGATGATATGACATCATGGGAGAAGGGAATTGCCTCAAAATGAAGTTCCTCAGAGATCTAAAACGAACATCGTTAGCTACGTCTGAAGATCTCGGAAAGAGGCGGGGTAATCTCAGATTAGAAATTACGGACGCAAAACTTCGCACATCCAGCCCAACGGGGCCGTCCAGTGCAAGGGGAATGTGCGCTTCATCAGACGAGGCTATGTAAGGAAGGATACTCACGTCGTAACCTTGGAATGAGCAACAGTCATATGAGAAAGGATCCACGACGGGCCACAGCCGCATGCCATGAGAATTCTGAGCTTGAGCGACAAAGAGCCAATGTTCATGAATCATGCAGAAGCTAACTGTAGAGTCAACGGCCTGTATCTTTGAAAAGAAGCAAATATAGCGCACCTCTGTAGCATTCGCGTCCTGGCATTCTTCAGAAATGATATTGTAGGAGAGGGGAGCCGTTGACGTAGTATACGACAGAAAATTCAACCGAGCTTAGAGCAACCTGGTTACCGGACCGGTTATAAGTCGATTTTTGCACGAGCTCGCACACCCATTGTCACTGTTACGTCGACTCAGACCGAGTAAAGATATATATATCCTGATAAAACAAGCTTCAGTGGGGTATGTCTTGCGAGGATGCTGGCACTCACAGTGCTGTCCTTCTAGGGGCATCTCGATTCTCGATATCCCAAGGTGGCGGAATGGAGACGTTCGCCGCCATTTCGAAGGTAGCTCAGGCATCGAGGAACTGCGACACGTGTACCAGCGAATCAAACGTCTATGTCCTACTTTCAGTGCGCCACAGGCAGTGACCAGTCGCGGTCGTGTAATGGTCGTCGCATGTACGATATCTGGAAGTAAGTGACGTCACAGGAAAACTTCAAACGTGACTATCACGTGAATGTTCAGTGTGCTACGTCATTGCTGAACAATGACGTAGGGCATTGCAATGATTGTTCTGATTTAGAACTCCCATCACGTCGTGGCGAAAGACTATCTGTACAACAACGGAATGGCTATCTGCTTCAGCGTCCATACGCGTGACTGCGGAACTCTTACACGGAGGTGCATTCCACATCTCCCACCGTATTCAAATTCTAACGTGAACGGGACCGACTCTGCGCTCATACATGGCTGTCCTATTGGAAATCAATTGGGATCGTAGTAAGCTGTTCTATTGCAGTGTGCCTTCCAATTGCGATATTAAAAATTTTGGGTAGCTACACAGGAAACTGTGAACACGTCGATTGCAAACAGCAGAGCCGCTGAACACCTGACATACAGGGCCGTTGAACTCGGTGTGAAGTGCCCCATCCCTCTCCCTCTCGATGCGGATTTAGACGCTTCAGAACGGGGTATGTGCTCAAAATGACCCGATGTCGGATAAGGACAAATGCTAACGAAGGATTACAAATATCGGACCTAATGTGTATTCCTAGACTACCTTACATACGACGATCCGGATGTCCTCCCTCGCATCGTCGAATCTTTCAAGCCTGCGCACACCTTGTTCTATCATTTTGACGGTACGTGTTCCTGTTGAGTCAAGAAAGCGTCGATGTCTAAGTCCTTTCCTGCGAAGACGGAAAACCTCCAAAGTGATGCTGTGTATTGACTCACTCGTCCTGTACCTGTTCTCTCCCTCTAATGTTGTATTCCGCATACCTCGCAGCGACTAGGAAGGGTCTCAGTTTCTGTGAAAAAACAGAACAACAGAGCAGGTGGGAAATGATATATATCAGAAATAATGTGCTAATCATATCTACCACCCCGAAAACTCAGACGACATAAGTCTACCCAGCGCTCTAATTCGTTATTCCATGATTGTCATCTGACAGCAACCACAAGAATACTTATGCCATGGCCCATTGTTCAGCGTTAGGCTGTCAACAGGCTATGCATTATAGCAGCAACCAGTACAGCCCGGGCCCGGGACGGCCTTTAAAATCCACTAAAGATGCTCGTGGCTCGACATCTGTCTTTCTTTGAACTCCCCAATTTTTGTAAAATATTCCTCCATGTTCGACACTTCCAATATCACCCTCCAAGCTGCCGGGTTTATCGCTCTTGCAGACGTCCCCCCAGTCATCGTCCGGACGGCTCTTCTTGGAACCGCTTCGTATTCTGACGCTCTAGTCATCGCACCAGGCATGCACCACCAGCAAGCCGCGAGCGAGATTAATTGTGGAGAATTCCCCATCACCGGCGCTATGACCACCGGATACATCTTCCGCATCGAAAATCCTGCTACCGTGCATTATCTACAAACCATTGGCGTTACGGGCCACCTCGTCACCGCCCTCGTCTACCCACGCAATAATATATTCAAAGAGAACACTCCACTCCAGTCCTTCTTCGAAGCTGGTGTTCCCGCCAGTCTGGTGTACACGCTCTGCCCGGTACTGACGATTATGGTCGCAGTCTCGCTGGCTCGTATCCGAGATTGGTGGTGCCTGGGAGTTATGGGAGGATTTGTGGTGTCGAGGCTCATCAATGTGGTCGTCATCAAGCGGAGGGAAGAAAGAGGGTGGAAAGGCCAGAAAGAACCAGGCGTGCAGGGCGATCTGTTCATACTGCTTTGTCATGATCGTTGGGTACGATTGCAGGGCGCCGTCGACGATCTCAAAACCGTGGCATCGGGTCAGTGGCTGCGAGATATGACCGCGATAGAGAGCTTCGCCGTCACATGTGCGACGATGTTGGTCTACGTATCCGCTGCTCTTGCTTTCAATGCCTCGACGGTCGGAAGCATACTTATAGCGTCCTTGCTTCTGTCTACGGCCGCTTTGTTGACTCTGTGCAACTCATCGACTCGATATCTGCAGATTTGTGATCGAATTATTCGGAGAGTAGGGGCACCGAAGAAGTACGAGCGGAGGTTGGCGTTGGCTAATGAGCTGATTGCTGAGATGGGCGGTCGGAATGATTGGGCCATCGGTATGGGTTTAGTACTTCCTAAATCTGGTGAGGCAGGGGTGGTTAATGTTTGAGAGGTGTATGTCTGTTTTATTTCCTGCTGCTGTATTAGTCTGGTGATTGTTGGTGTAGTTCGCAGCATGGAGCCCCCTCTTGAAATATTTTATCTGCCGTATTTAAAAGAGGCAACAGAGGCTGGCACTGGCAGGATTCCTCCGAGATAGGGTGTAGTAGAGCTATAGACGGAACACCACTGGTTTCAGAACTAGTGTATGAGCATCTGAGAATTCCACTTTTTTACAGGGCTTAATTCAGCGAGCCCAATATTTTAAACCGAAGATCGGCTGGTGCCGCAATTGACTCCGAGTCTTCTTTCCTTGTATCGGCCACCATCTCTTGGTCTCTTCGACTCGTTCTCCGATACAGCCACCCCTATGGGCAGAAAGAATGCTAGATTTAGGGCGACTGTCATTCATAAAGCTGCTAAAGTAGCGCAAGCTCACTTTAGACGCTGGGGAGTTTCCTCAGCTGTTGGTGCTGATCTGGTCTGGTATCTCCTGCTAGATTCGCCTAGCGCTATAAAGGAGGCAAGTGTGCATTTAATTCTACAAAAGGCTATAAGCCGCAGGTCTCATTTATCTTTGACTTTAGTGGAAACTGGATATTTATATCCAGAAGTACCAAGGATCCGTACTTTCACTGGCGCAGCGCTTAGCAGCGATCGACTCCAGATTTTCCATCTCGAGAAAGACACCAACCGTGATGTTATACACCCACGACGTGCTTCACGATGGTTCTCCGCTCAAAAAACGGTCTTGCGATATCATTCTCATCGATGCCATGTGGCCGCTCAGCACCATGATAAAAGATGTTGCGTGTTTTCCATTCAAGCAGCTTCTTTTCCTGCGCATGAGGGTGTATCCAACTATACCTTCAGCCGCCGAACTTGAACACCAGATGTTGAAAGATGTCGCCGCTTCGAAAGCCTACCTGGCCTCTAAGACATCAATACGGTCAGCCTCATGCGGGGTTCGAGCAATGGACGAAGCCGAATTTGATGCTCTTTTCGAGAGTTTATGTACCACAGTCCCCGACGCGGAAGACACTTTTTATAACCTTGAAATTTATAGGTTGAGTTCAATGGAGGAAATACCGAAGCTCGCTATGAATAACCTGAAGATAGCTTATCATGGAGTTCACGGGCGGGACACAAGGCCCCAGTCTTCTTCTGGCTTGTCCTTCCCGAATATAGCTAGTACTATACTAGCAGTCGGGTCTCGGGCCTCGACCCCAGAGACGTCTCTGGCTGGTCCGGTGATTCCAACGCGAGGATATCGGGCTGTGGTATTTCGTGCCGCGAAAGAAGTAACTCGCATCTTGCAACAAGAGCAATACACATGTGCGATCTTGGGGAGTACGGCTTGTTATCTCTACGGAAATGGACGCTTGCCAAATGTAAGATCGGCTGCGCTTTTGCTACAGTATATACATGCTAATGAGCCAACAGGACGTCGATATTCTGATATCGTCGCATTTCTGCGATCCTGAGCGGCTGAAGGAGTTACTTGTTACTACGAACCCGAATCGTTTCTATCTTGTGGATGCCAAAACACCCGGAGCTACGTGGAAGGTGCTGTGGTATCGTGATCGTGGTGTGGATGGGAAGTTCGACAAAACAAAGGTCGATATCCTGACACCGGGAGTATTACATCTTCCGATGATATTTTCCGAGGCTATCGTCGAAAAGCAGGGACTACCGGTCATTCCCATGTCAATCCTGCTGTTGCACAAACTCCAGGGATGGAGGGATAATATGGAATCTTCGGAGATGCGACTTTGGAGCAAGCATGATGCGGACGTCGGAGATATATGTTCGTTGTTGAGGATCCTGTTCGTGGATATGAGTGAAGAGGAGAAGAAAAACTCCATGCATTGGAAACAGTTTGCATTGGAACGATTTGATGAAGAATTCCGAGATGCAACAGAGGCCCGGGTGGCGTTGTTTTGTAGGCAATATCCGGCGCACCGCGATATGTGGCAGAAGCTCGGCTGGTAGGCATGTATAAAAAATTCTCTCTGATTGCGTTGTTTCCCGCTCATTCCATTTCCATTCCTTGTTCATGTATTTTGTTGATACTAGTGATACTCAGGGTTTGCTCTCACCTGTAATCTTTAAAGACGTCTGCGAAGCCATACATTTCTTATCGTTCCAAGTAGAGCTCTATGTACATACCCGAAGAATGATTGAAATGAACGGTAATTCTCCAGCCGTTCACTTGGTTTTTATGCGAGGGTCTTCTTCGTTTGTCTACCTAATTGTCTACACGCCGTGTACACTAATAGAATAACCCAGTGTAAAAGTAAAGCCGAGGAGGACTTAAAAATCTCAGTATTACCCAACGAATTTGTTAAAGACGGAAGACAAGCATTTTTGAAATACAGATGAGGGACGAAACGAATTACGCGATAGTTTTCGGGGAGCTGATGGTGGAAGTATTTCGATATGAGAATTTACTAAGTCCCCGGCTTGAGTTACCGAGTACATCAGATTGAAATTCCAAGATCGGCCCGGTGCCATTATTGACTCCGCGAGTCGTCTTTCCTTGTCACGGTCGCCATCTCTTGACCTCTTCGACCAGTTCTCCCATCCCACGACCCCGATGGGCAAAAAGAATATTAAGTTCAGGGCAACTGTCATCTATGAAGCGGCTAAAGTCGTGCAGGCTCGCTTTGGCCGCTGGGGAGTTCAATCAGCCGTTGATTCTGATCTCGCCTGGTATGTCCTGCTGGATTTGCCTAGTGCTATAAAGGAGGCAAGTATGCATTTAGTATACGAAAGGCTATAGTCTGCAGGTTTTATTTATCTTTCACTTTAGTGGAAAGTGGACATTTACATACAAGTGCACCAAGGACACATACTATCACTGGCGCAGCGCTTATCTGCGACCGACTCCAGATTTTCCATCTCGAGTAGGAAGCCAACCGTGATGGTGTACACTCACGATGTGCTCCACGATGGCTGGCCGCTCAAAAAACGGAGTTGCGATGTCACCTTCATCGGCGCCGAGTGGAGCCGATTTAGCATGGTGAAAGATGTCGCATGTCTACCGTTTAAGTATCTTCTCTTCCAGCGCATGAAGGAGTATCCAAACATGCCTTCAACCACCAAACGTGAACACCAGATGTTTCAAGACGTCGCCGCCTCGAAAGCCTACTTGGCCTCTACGACGTCAATATCGGCAGGCCAGATTGCGTTGCAGGACGAAGCCATGTTTGATTTTATTTTCGAGATTTTATGTGCTGCCATCCCCGATGCGAAGAAAACCTTTGATGCCCTTCATATTTTCCCTTCGCGACCACCAAAGCAGCACGTAACCAGTCTGGCTGCACTTGCATTCGATGCGAGGACCTCGATTCCAGTCAGTCCGGTGATTCCAGCGCTAGGATCTCGTGCTGTGGTATTTCGCGCCGCGAAAGAAGTAACTCGGATCTTCATGGAAGCGCAATACACATTTGCGATCTTAGGGAGTACAGCTTGTTATCTCTACGGAAATGGACGCTTGCCAAATGTAAAAATCAGTCCTACTCTGCCCATCACAAATAGTTACTGACTAACCAACAGGACGTCGACATTCTGATGTCGTCGCATACTTGCGATTTAGAATCGGTGAAGGCATTCCTTGTCGCTAAGAACCCGGATCGTTTCTATCTCGTGGATGCGAAAACACCTGGAGCTACGTGGAAGGTGTTGTGGTACCATGATCGTGGTTTAAAGGGGAAATTGGAGAAGACCAAGGTCGATATCCTGAAACCAGGGGTTTTACATCTGCCGATGATATTTTCCGAGACTATTGTGGATATGCAGGGACTGCCGGTCGTTCCCATGTCAATCCTACTGCCGCATAAACTTCAAGGGTGGAGGGATAACATGGATTCCCCCATAACCCGTCTTCGGAGCAAGCAGAATGACGATGCGGGAGATATATGTTCGCTGTTAAGGATCATCATTGAGGGTATGAGTACGCAGGAACAGGAAAACTCGACGTATTGGAAACGGTTTGCCCTAGAGCGGTTTGATGAAGAGTTCCGAACTGAAACAGAGCGTCGGGTGAGGTTGTTTTGTTCGAAATTTCCAGAGCACCGGGAAATGTGGAAGAAACTCGGCTGGTAGATTTGCTCAATGGACTCTTTCTCATATGCGATATTTTCCACCGACTCTGTGATTCCGTATTTACTGTGAAGTAGAATCGAAGGGTTAGTCTTTACTTGTAATGTTTATTGCTGTCGATAGTGCGGTGTATTCCTTTGATGAATACTATGCACTAACGATACATGAATACCGAAATCACTAAATCTATGCCAGGGACAAGATAGGCCCGGAGAATTCTGCGTTCGACAGTGGGCACTCGCGTGCGTGTGCGGTGCGTTCAACTTGAACTACATTTGCCTGTTATTGATCGAAGAAGAATAAACAGGCAAATACAAACGGTTACGACGAGACCTGACTTCAAGCACTCAGCGTGCTATACTCTTGGATGTTTGTGGCCAAATTCTGGGAGGTACCCTAGACAACTGTCAATATCCGGCTCTCGGTCCGGTCCTGAACGCCCAATGCACGTGCAAAGATTGATTGGTTTTGTTTGGGAATTCAAACGAATTCGTTTGTTTTCGTAACTCTTCCTTCCTCATCGTCGACGAACAAGGTGAAGGCGCGCGGTGATATTTTCTTCTCTTTCTCTGCTCTTGGGCATTGTGCCTATGTCATTCTATTGTCAGTGCTCGACGGCTTCCGTGCATGGATCCCCTTCGCAGGCTTGTACGTGCGATACAGTTTCTCTAGGTTGATACATCCTAACACGTCTGAGCGCAGCTAAACCACTCTTGATGAACAAGAGATAACTCTTCCAAGTGATTTAATTCCCTCTTGGTTTGTTACAGCTCGGGACGACGATGTATGTCTCAATTAACCCGTCTTCCTATTGTTTTCTCAGTTATCTTTTTCCCCAGCATATATGCACCTTGATGGCGGTTATCCGGTTAATATGGGCTTCCGGGGGCATGTACGATGGTCAGAGGCTATAGCCTTCGGAGAATACAACCCTGAAGGAGCATTGACTTGTGCGTTATGTCCATGAAGTTCCGAGAGAAACGATAATTGATACAATGTGTAGGTAATTTCGAGCTCGTCGTCTGCGTTTTGGTTGTTGGAACCGCCGCAATGAGGTCAAATGGCGAGTTCTTTTATGGTGCGAGCAGTTTACTGGCATTCGTCCGACATTGTTTACTAATAGAATGACCAGACTTGGTAGCTCCCATAAAATCCGACTCGTCATCGTCTCTCCAATGAGTAGATTCTTCTGTCGCTCTGAAGGGATGCCAAGTTATACCTCGCCAGACTTTTGTCCATCTATCGCTATCTCAACAGTTTGGGCTACCCGCCCTTCAGGCCGTCAGTTTCTTCGATCTTATTTGATCTGTCGAGTCCTACGTTTTTTTTTTCTTCTAGTTTTCTTTGTACCTGTCGCATCTCAAGCTGACTATGGTGCACAGATATTTCATACTTTGCCTCGAGGTAGGCCATCGCTTTTTGATCCGTCGTTTCTCTTGCATGATGTTATATCTTCTATATTTGCTACTTCAGACGACGTACATCCGATGAGACCATTCTACCACCAAGATCTCTAATTCATTCACTTTGCCCACCTCGTTTGAAAGTTGACCTGTGTTGACGTCGCCTTACAGCTTTAGATTTCCATCAAGACGGGTCCGTTTGGCACCATTCAAGGCGTTTCCATCGTTTTAGAGGGTCACGAGACACGGCCTTCAGCGGAAAGGATGCCATCTGAGCTTTTCGCTTCCCAGGCGCGGTCTTTCAGTGTCCCAAAATTGCAAATCCTGAATTTTACCATGTGCATATCCGGTCAAAGCGGAGAAAACGGAAAGCATGTAAGTGTCGAGATTGCGACGCTCGGTATTGCACTGACAAGCATATTTGTACAGGTTGGCAGGAGGTGTCTTCTAGCAATTTGAGGATGCATGATTGAACCTGGATCAAAGTACGTAACCTCCAGCTTGCCGATTTTATCCTACTCATCACCCTTACATTTCGTCATTAATCACAGACTCATCACATGTACCAAATTGAACATATGAGCGCTTGGCTTTGTTTCTTTGAATCGATGCCTTCGGGGCCGAGTCATATGTGCTATGATTTTCAGATCAGCGATAACACCATTCGGTTGTAAAAAACTTGCAATCATCACGCCCAGGCCATGCAGCATGCGTGCTTATCATGTATGCGGGAGGTTCCATCTTGCAAAACTCGGCTTACCTGTCTCGTGTAAGTACTTACCCGGTGACTATTCATGCCCCTACCTTGGAGTTATCAAAGTTCATTCCTGACTTTCTAGCGCAGTAACCATACTGATCCGTACCGATTGTGCTTCAATGGTCGGTATTTCAAACCGGAGACAAGCTTTAATCTCTTTTGCCCGCATCAACGCCGAGCGCCATCTCTTTGTTTTCGACACGAATGCCTCGAGTTCGTCCTCACATGGGGTATTGTCTTCATCCACATGCGATAGACCGTCTGCCTCATGGTGAAAGGCTTGACTCAAAGCCACTGGACAGAGTCAAAGCCCTCCGTCTGCAGAGCAATGGTACCGGCAGCGCAATGTTCTACCATCTGCAACACTCTTGGCCTTCGCTTCGCGCCGCCTCTGCGACCAAGTCTCTCACCATCTCGACATCTGGTCAGTCCTTCTCTGCAACGTGGCACATCTCATCCACTGACGTACACGCCTTTACAGCCCCGGCAAGTCTCTCGGACGTCTCTGCTCTGGAAGTAGTAGACGACTGTTGTCAACGGCGGCGACGAAACTGTCAAGCTCCCCAATGACCCTCGCACCGTTCTCATCTCATGGGCTACGGAGTCCTTCACAATCGTGATTCGTCAAGTCCGCCATAATTTCTGCCGACTTCACGGGTGTTACTGTACGCTACATCCTTTCGGTCACTGCCAAGAAGGGCGCCGACACGTTTACTGTCCTCGCACGCGGAGAGTCTGTTTCCGTCACTCACGAGCTGGGAAATCCCTTCAACTTCACAACGCTGGCGAGAATACCTACACTGTCCCTCTGTCCACCATTAAGGAATGGAAGATGATGGTGCTCTCACGACCATTGTTGCAGACGTTACTCTCGCCTATGTCGTACTCTCCGGCTAACTTCCGTCATTCTCGAAGCTCTCCTCTTCCTCCTTTGGTGGAGCTGCAGATCGCCACTTCAGCGCGCGCTCCCTCACCAACACGCAAGCTATAATTCCTGCTCTTCATTCCGACACAGCATCAACGCCCAGGCGTTCTGACATGGCCAGGCTAGTATCGACCATTTGAAGGCTAACCAGAGTTGGTCGACTACTCAGATCACCTGGTGCGGCACATTTGCGACCAGCTGGTATACGGAACGTTGAGTGCTTCCGAGGTATGTCACTGATTTTGTCTTTCTTTTTGAATTGTCTGACAATAAGCAAGGCCACGCCTCGTCACCTGCTTCGTGGACGTACGATTGTTCCTGCAATCTACGGCAAAGTGTACCTGGGGACCGATGATTATGCACGTAGTATGTAGGTGCATTTTATCTGTCTTGCATCAACTCATGGTTCGTGGGTGAGACAGTGTGCAAGTCCCTCGCAAAGTCGAATCCTGCCAGGTCATTTTTAAATGCTCAGTACGTCTTACGTTTGTCTTTCTTTAGTTCAACGCTGATGCAATGCAGTAGCCACGCGTTCTTCTCTGGCTGTGTATCACTCTGAATGTTTTGTGCGGTAAATCTGTGCGGCTGTGTATGAAAAGAATCAAATGGTATATTGCCCTTGCTTTTTCTTCACCAAAGTTACTGTCCTCTATTAGAATAATATTGTGTACTCTTTCGGCCACGTCGCCAATCGTTCAGATTCCTGCCGCCTAGAATCGTCTTTTTGCTCGCCTATTTCTCAGTTCTTAAATTTCCTCTCAGGGCAAATTTCAGGACTGTATCTATTGTTTTCCGCGGCTCGATGAGTGTGTTAAGTTTATCACTGCTGGCTTGTTCTTTTCTATTCCTGCGACTGTATTACAGTAGCATGGCACTTCGGGACGATACGAGAACCTCCCACATTTTAATAACTAGAAATGCTCGCTGTTCGCCCCCCATTATCTATGTTATCTTCCTTCTCCTGCAAAGAGAACTTGTCTTCGCCCGGATTTGAATACTGGTCGACAGTCCGTCAAGGGAATAGAAAAATGGCAGGGAGTGATGGCATGTGATTAGCGATTGGAATTTCTACTAAGGATAGGAGCGGGAGTCTGGAACACGCCCCTTTCGGCATACTATATACTGCAACTCCAGGTCTTACTTCTTGCATTTACCTTCCTAAATCCCACGTCCGAATGTCGACTTCTCAAGAACCCGAGCACCCTATCGTAACCCTACTCAGTCTCCAAGAACATCTCGGAAATCTAACGAGACAGCACAAAGGTCTGCATGTAAAACGCGATACTTCTGTTACTCAAGCTCTGGACAATGTCATTTCTTATCCATTTGTTTCGTTCAACCTCCCACCCTACTTGAGTGAATACTCGTTCGAGGGTACGGACGAAACAGCCTTCGGCGCCCTTGATTCCCCAAACACCGATGCTATCCGTTCCCAAAGTTTGCCTTCTTCCTTCGGAAGGGGCGACCAGACAGTCACAGACCCGACGTACCGAAATGGGCGCGAGGTTCGCGGGGAAGATTTCAAATGGTCCGACTCTCCGCACGACGCAGCGGCCTGTCACCGCCTCGCTTTAGAGCTGAAGAATGTCCTAGAAACAACATTGTTCGTCGGAAAACAAGTCGATATCCGGCTGTATAAACTCGCATTGTACGATAAGGACGGGCACTTTGACTGGCACCGCGACTCAACACACGGGGACGACCATCATGCTACGGTCCTAGTCGCGCTGAACACCTCTTGGGAAGGGGGCTCGCTTCTCCTCCGCAACAACGGGCAAGAGATGACAGTGGATATGCACCCAAAAATCACATCCATTGCACCTCCAGAGACGTCCGAATCCGAATCTGAACACGAACCTGAAACCCAGACCAGTCTCAAAGCGGCGGCGTTCTACACGGATGTAGAGCACAAGGTCGAGCCAGTAACTGAAGGGGTGCGGTTGATACTCCAATACGACGTCTTCGTCTCTAGGGAGAAAGATGATGGCCACGATTTTGACGATTCTTCGCATCTCGACAAGATTAGCGGCAAATCGCGTCTGCACTACAGCGATAGAAAAATCTATGACCACGAACTTCAAGCTCCCTTTGGCTCCTCGAACGAAGACTCCATCTCGTCTCTTGTGAAGGCCATCCAAGAGATCATCGCTAGCGGTACGGAGGAAGTAGGCTTCCCGCTCCGCCACCTCTACCGCCAAGCGAGCATTTGCAAGGAGTATCTCAAGGGTGCTGACGCCATCATCTACGCGAAACTCAGTCAGGTATTCGATGTTTCTCTCGTTCCGGTGATTCTAGAAGAAAGCTCTTTAGACGGTGAATGGACAGGAGATGAAATGGCTGTATACAAGGCTTTGGGACACGGGGCGATAGGTGGGCATACGAGGAAAAAGGCAAGAACTTCCACTGAGTTCCATCTGAACCTCGTGTCACATGTCATGGAAATAAGTAGTGAAGACTACATCGCGTACACGGGTAATGAGGCGCAGGAGGCTGAGTGCATGTACTTTGGAGGAGGAATGTTCATTCGCGAGAAGAGATTGAAAGCGCAAGTCGTTTAAGTACATACTGTTTGATTTAAAGACTTGGAATGCATTACTAGCCTTCGTTCAATTTCGTTCTATTGATTCTTCTCGACCTTCAAATCGCAACCTTGTGGTACCTACGAGCCTTGAGTCGCATGAAAGACGTACATGGACTGAGACATACTATCAATACAAGAACACAACATATTCCATCGCGTTTACTGTCATACAGAAATTCAATCCCAGAAGCCTTCACGAACCTACATTCAACGGATACGAAAGCGGAGGCTAGCTCGTAAACCCCCATAAAGTCACGAATCGGCGTCAGATGGGAAAAGTTCTTCCCTCTTGCACAACTTTTGCAGCGATGAAATTGAGGGTTTTGGTGATGACGTCTCTGGAAAGGTATCTAGATTTAAGCGCGATCACTGGGTCAAGTTTAGGGACTCACTGAACAGACGGCGCTCGTTACTCAGTGGAATGGACACTGCTTAAGATATAGGCCCTGTACATATTGTTAAGAACAGACAGTTTGTACTGTAAATACATCACACCTTGGAAGGATAGAAATCCATCGTTCCCCTGAGAGGATCAGGTACAACAAAAAAATCCGTGGCACCTTTTTTCGAACACGACATTCACATCCTCCCGGTGGTTGCAAAGAACTCGCTTCGCTGAATTCGAATGTGGGATTGGTTTAACACAATTATGCTGCGCCCGGGTGTCAAGCCATGATAGAGTAAGACCTCTTACAGTACATACCCCGAAGAAGAGGGAAAGCACCGAATCTGCGTCGCGACAAGTACCCCCACATATGGCGGGCGGAACGAACCATCACCACGCGAGAAGCAACACGAGCCTATGCGAAACCAAATGCACCCAGCGGAGATGCAATAGAGAGCCGCGCATAGAAACTAGCTAGGGAGGTAGAAAACTCACTGTCGCCGTAGAGAAATGACGTACGGAAGTGAACCAAGTTTCCGCCGTTCCTATCGCCGGCGTTGACAGGCTATAGGATGTGTTTGTATTGGAGAAATAGATCGCTGTCAGCGTCGTACTGGATATCCCTTGTTACAACTAGTCATGACAAAAGAAGCGCGCGGCTAGCTGAGTTCCAAGCGCGCACAGGGAGAATCTTGTTCGCATCTGGAAGTGGTGACCAAGGTAAATACGAACAATCGCCTCACCGAAAATTTTTTCTTGTGTAATAGATCGAAAAGTTGTCCACAAACGCCAAAGATCCGCCCTTTCTGACAGGTGGGTATTTGGTTGTGTGGCCTCCGGGTGCAGTCCTCACTCGGATCGGTAATTACTCTGAGCGAGGTGCCTCTGCCATCGAATCAACAATCTATTGTCCGTTAACGAGGGTTTACGATAAATGCAGGTACTTTGGAGGAGGAATATTCATCCGCGAGAAGAGGTCGGAAGCGTAAGTCGTTAAGGACATATGGTTTGATTTAAAGACTTGGAATGTATTACTAGCCTTCGTTCTATTGATTCTTGTCAACCCTCAAATCGCGACCTTGTGTCACTAAGAGCCTTGAACCGCATACATAGCACACGAGGGAAGATGAGTAACAACACGAGTCCGCGCGAAAACAAACTTTAATCAGCGGCGATGCAGTAGAGAGAGCGCATAGAAACTAGCTAGGGAGGTAGGAAGCTCACCGTCGCCGTAGAGAAATGACGTACGGAAGTGAACTAAGTTTCCGCCGTTCCTATTGCCAGGGTTGATAGGCTATAGAATGTGTTTGTATTGAAGAAATCGATCGCTGTCAGCTCCGTACTGGATATCCTTTGTTACAACCTGTCATGACAAAAGAAGCGCGCAGCTTGAAACTGATAAAATGCGCGCAGGGAGAATCCTGTTCGCATCTGGAATTAGTGACCGACGTAAATACGAACAACGATCACCTCATCGAAAATTTTTTCTTGTGTAATAGGTCGAAACATTGTACACAAACGTCAAAGAGGCGGCATTTCTGACGGGTGGGTATGTGGTTGTGTGGCCTCCGGGTGCAATCCTCACTCGGATCGGTAATTACTCTGAGCGAGGTGCCTCTGCCGTTGAATCTATAATCTAAATTTGTTCGTCAGCGAGGGTGTATGTTGAGTGAGGGGGAAATCAAGTATCCCGTGTTCGAAGCCATACGATGTCTGCACGCGTTCACCTCAACACGAAGCCCTGTGGTTCTAGGCTAACCAGGATATGTATATCCAGTCACAAGAGATGGTGTACTGAGCTTCGCGTCGATGTCCACACGCCCTCTAATACAGTACAGAGATGGAGTCCACGCGTACTCAAAGACCTCATGCAGGAGTGCAGCCGTCTCGCTGAGATGAGATGAGTAGCAGTGTGTATCCGAGAAGTAAATGATCATCAGTGTTGTACCTTGGTATAGGCGCCTTTTATTTACATGAGAAACTGAATTTAATTAGGCGCGCAAAGCCTTTGCATCCGTGGCAAAATAATTGTGAATGATGCCAACATGAGCGTATTAATGAGCACCGGAGATCCTTGTCATTGTTCACATCGGCCTAGGCCTAGGTGCGTACCCGAGTATAGCATCAGCTACGATTAGCTTAATCAGGGTGCAAAAAGGCGGCAACGAGAGATAGGGTACCCAAGGGAACAATGGTAGAGCTTAGAGAACTGTATTGAGAAAGGGTTGTTAAATGAAAAAGGAAGCGTACCGCGGGTACCCAAGTTGGGTGTATCGTTTGTATGTGACTCTAAATGACTCATATCATCAGAAGCACGAGAAGCATGCGACTGTGGAAGCTTGAATTGAGCAAAGACATAAATGCAAGACATGGTGCTAAGAATAGCGATGACATCAACGCTGACGTAAAAAAGCCGTGAAAACACGCCATTTGAATTAATTTAGGCATGATGATTTGTAGTGGACGTTCGTCAATTGAATGTAACATAACTACGAAGATTGGTATGGAGAAACAGAGCATGAGTGAAAAATGGAATATGAGAATGAAACAAGGATAATTCTACAAGACGACACAGTGGTTGCCCCTCTTCTTCCCGGGACGGCTAAGGAGCGCCGCACGGGTCGCATACTGGAACACCTCCCGCACGCCTTCACCCGACTTGGCCGAACATTCGAGATAATGCCTGGCGTTGATCTTCTGTGCGACGGCCATGCCCTAATCCGGGTGTAAGCGAAGGATAAATAAATAATAGAAAGGGTCACACACCTCTTCCGGCGTCACAGGCCTCTGGCTAGTCTTCCTCAACTCGTCAATAACCCTCGGATCACGCCGCAGGTCCTTTTTGCACCCAACGAGGATAATCGGCAACCCGGCGCAGAAATGCATTACCTCCGAGATCCACTACACGGGTATTAGCACACGATATAACGCAGTAGACTTTGCGTTACCTTCTCCTGGACGTTATCGAGGGAATCCGGGCTGTCGACGGCAAAGCAGATGAGGATGACATGCGAGTCTGGGTAACTCAGCGGTCGCAGCCGGTCGTAGTCCTCCTGCCCTGCTGTATCCCACAGCGCCAGCTCGACATGCTTCCCGTCCACCTCGACGTCCGCAACGTAATTCTCAAACACCGTAGGCACATACACCTGCCACACATGTTAGCACTCGTCAACAGACACATGTCTCGCCACGCACCTCAGGGAACGTCCCCTTTGAAAAGACGATCAACAGGCAGGTCTGCCGCACCCAATCAGCACCGAGTCATAGTGGCGACAACGGAGAAAACAAACCTTTCCGCAAGCACCATCGCCGACAATGACGAGCTTTCTTCGGATTTCGGACATGACGTGAGAGAGGGAAGATGGGGTAGTAGGCGCTGGGTTGGCAGGTGGTGGTTGTATAGGAGCGAGCGACTTGGGCCCGACTCCAGTTTAAAGCGGAGGTTGAATTATCGCACCGCTTTTGGATTACATCACTGTGTCTGTGCGTGGGATTACCCGGCCCGATGAACGCACAGCCGATCTCTCATCCGACCAGGATACACTCGTTATTATACGATTCTAACTGGTTGGACTGTCTGAATCTTATTTATTGCACAGCGCAAAGCTCACTTCACACCGGGGACTTCTCCCCGCTTCATCGAATTCTACTGATTCGCCGTCATCTTTTTTACCTACACAGTTCCTTCTATTGCCCAAAAAGGTCATCAAAGAAGTATGTGAAGGTGGTAGGACCTATGCAACCCAAGCTAACGCGATGTATTTTCTTCCAAAAGTGCAAAACGCGTCATTCGACCGCCTCACATGAAGCCGGAGATCTTCTACATAGCGTGTCCATCAAGCCCCTTTCGTTTTCGTCATGGCTATAAAAAAAGCTGTGGTGGGGTCTGAAATCGAAATTCCTCTCAGAGCTTTGTTGTACTGCCTAGCGCGCCCCCTGTCCCCAGAAACCATGGGAGACGTCCCTCTCTGACGCCTTCATTCTTCCCCGCATATTTTACCTATTCAGAACGGCGTATCTCTCCGTTCAATTCAGCCCCGTTCTGAAATGATTGCCTATCGTCCATATTTGTGGTATCAAAGGCCGTGATTATTACACAAGGTTCTGGTTTAGCGCCTCCAACCTGCACAGGGTCACAATACGCGCTCTGTCAACAAGCTGTTTCATTTGAGGTGTCGACCTCCTCGCTAGGAACGTTTAATTCATCCCACTAAAAAAAGGATCTCTCCCCGTTTAGTCGTTTTACCTCCGGGATTACCTGAACAAACGACGCGGCATCGTTTATCCGAATAACCGTCTCGAGATTTGCTTGGTTCTGGGGTCGCCAATGCGAGGCTTTGTCTTTTCAAGGTCCAAAGCGTGTGGACCTCACAATGAATATAGACGTTCTTCCTAGTGCTCCCCGGCCCCTCAGTGTCTCTTTCATCCGCCAAATCCTTGAACGTGAGGGCGTAATTCTTCCGGCACGGCGCTTAGATGGGTATCTGACGTTAAGAGAGTCAACCTCCTCTCACGACGGATAAATTTAGCCCTATACAGTATACCGCTCCTTCCATTCCCTTCCCTTCACACGCCGAGTCATCTTTTTTCGAGTGCTGCATCTCTGATTGCAGGGGTGGTTAAATTGGTTTCGCACCTGTCATTGGCGGTGCTCCAGCCTCCAACCTGCATACAGGGAAGGCGCGCTCTGTCTGCGCGAAACCGTTTCATTTTGACGCGTCGACCTCCTCGCTCTGAACGTTTAGTGTCACTTCATTCGTCCCAGGATCTCTTCCCGTTTAGCCGTTTTACCTCTGGGATTACCTGACCAACACGACGCGCCATCTTTTATCCTTCTCGGTATCGAATACTCATGGGGTCGCCCAAACGCGAGGCTTTTGTCTTTTCAAAGTCCAGTGCATGTAGACCTTCCCGCTAGTGCTTCCCCGGCGTCGTTGCTTCTTTCATCCGCCCGTCCCTTTAGACGTGATAAGCATAAGGGTGTTGTTCTTCCAGTACGACGCTTAGATGGGTATCTAAGGCTACCTCACACGGCGGACAATTGCCATGAATTTGGCCTTACCTCCGCTCTTCCCATTCCCTTCCCTTCACACACTCAAGAAAACAGCGAATCATCCTTTTTCGAGTGCTGCATCTCCGACTGCAGGGGTGGTTAAAATGGTTTGCAAAGCTTCGCGCCTGTCGTTGGCATTGTTCCCTCGTGTCCCGGCGATGTCAACGACTTCACGAATCCTACCAGCCTCTCACGCCTCAGGACCCAGAGCTCTTCTTTTCTCCCTTCACCGTCACGGACCAACCTAATCTTCGAAATCGCCTAATGATGTCTCCAAACCGAATCCCCTCCCACCATATCACGCTGAAGCCTCCTCTCAGTAGTGAGGGCTCTTAGACCTGGACCTTACTGTCCATTACACCTTCTCCTTCCATTTCGTGACACTCTTCCCTTTCTTTGGTCAATTCACATAGCGTGTCCCTTCCGTTGCTTTTTAACGTGCGCTGTAGTACTTTGACCTCGACGCTGGGAACGGGAACCCATGCTCGAACCTCTCCCCAATACGCTTCGTATCGGCCCCGCTTTTTCGCCATAAACTATTGACGTTTAAATAGGCTATCTTGTAGCAGCCTTTTCTCTTGGCCCGCCGCTTACGATGTGATACTTGTGTCTCTCCTTTCATTTTCCGCCCGCGGAGTTTCGATGAACAGCGCCTTTTACCGCCCAGGAACCCTACCGTACCTCAAAGGGCTAGAGGGATCGCGAATGCCGCGCGTAGAAGGATTATCGTCGACTTGGGTGTACCTCTCGGAGCATATCAATGCGGACAATCAAACTTCCGCAGGGGTATCGTGCCTGGGGATCGCGTGTCTAAACAGGCACAATTATATGGGCGTAATAGCGTGCAAAAAATCAGGTGGGCACAAGTTGACTTTCAGATCGCAAGTTATATCCAAGTGCGCAAGTTCGTGTCCTCCCGCAAGTCGAGTGACTTTCTACTATGGCGATATACACATCAGCTTCGGGTGCTATCATAGAGGTCAGGATAAGGTCTGGGGACCGGGTTCTGAGTAGGAACCGGTTACCGGAGCCGGGAGGACGATGTGGCCGACTTTGTTTTGTCCCTTAACACGAGTCTTGGCTCTATGGGTCAACTGTGGGTCACTGCAGACCAAAGTTCTTCAGCGTATTCATTTACTTTACCTATTTATTCATCTCCGTTTCACGCGACAAATTTATAATCCTAGCTTTAATTGTTCTACTGCCCATTACAGACTGTGAGCTGACGAGATATTGAGCTCAGTGAAACGCACTGAAAACGAATTTCTAATTTCTGGACAGTTAAAAGGTGTACGATAGGACCCACTGAACACCGTAGGTATTGTATTCCTTCTCAGAAATTTAGATTTTATACCGTACATAAATAATAATCAGTACGCGGCACGGAGATCTATATATCAGATGAAGTGCCGATCCGATCCCCAAAGTATAGCCAACAGCAAACTTGTGTAGAAGAACCCTTAACTTGCGGAGAATGTAAGCCAACCCGCACCCTAAAAACCAACTTGTGCCTGGAAAAAGTGCACTTGCGCATGTCCGATTTATTACACGCTATTACGCCCATACAATTAATACGAAACCCGATTATCTCTCCCTGACGCGAAGCCTTTCTTTTGAAATTTACAAGCGTCCCGATCGGACACGTCGACCTCGCTAGCATTCACCCCGAAGATATTGGAATTTCGGGAGAGTTTCTGATGCTCAGAAACTAATCCTGAAACTAGCAGTATACTATACATGGCCGCGCGCCCTGTCCCGACACAGTCGGGCGGGATATACCCCTCCCAGTTTCATGATTATTTTCTAGCGGTCAGAAACTCCTCAGAAATGTTCCGTTTTTCGGAGTGATTCTACGAAAGGCTTGCTACTGTTCAGTGTGACGACGAATAATCACTTCGTCTCACAAAAACCGCCATGGCGGTATCCTCTCACGGTTTTGTGGATTCCGCGAATTCCGGCTTGGCTCTGGAAAGAACTTGTCCTCCACGAGGCGGCATCATTCATCCGAATAGCCGTCTCGTGTACCGTCCATTATTGTGGTTGGTATAGACATTCAGGGTGTCTAAGTTTGCTTTATTAATCAAGGGGTCGCGGAACCTGTTTGACACGAGGCTTTTGTTTCTTTACAGTACAACGCGTATGGATCTAAAAAGACCTCGTTAACACTACCCGAGGTGATGGTACCCTCCAATATCTCAGTGCCTCGTCCCTTCACTCCAGCCAGGGGCGATTGATTCGGGAGCTGTCTCTATGTTCGAAGGGCGAATCTTTTTAGTTCTTTTGCAGCGTTACACTGATCTCGCACTGGTCCCGAAAGGAACTCCCTATATCATGGCGTGCTCAGGATCATCACCCAATCAGACACAAGGGATGACATCCTATATCACGATTGCATGTCTGGTCCATTCACTGTGCATGCTTCTGTGTTTTATGACGCATGGTGTGCTTATTTTTAGAGGAACTGCGAAGCTAATAGGAAGGGCCTGGGTGGTTGGACGCATGTGAGATCCTTGTCAGTATAGCGCGTCGCCGAGCTATGCACTAGTGACGCGCGTTTGTTGACCATCACTGTCATTGTCTCCATCTCTGACGCAGTGTAAACCTTGAAGCTTTGAAATTTGAAAATTTGAAGCTTGAATTACGCTGTACATATCGGTTGAATCGGTTGAAGATGCACCTTGTCGATTCCCCGATGATGGGATGATCGCACGGACCCACAGTTACTATCCGCCGGGCTATCTATGCTAGAAGGGGTGACAGGTACGATTGCCATGTGAGACTTGATTAGCTCTGTCTGAAGCGAGCGAGACTCGACCATTTCTTCAGAAAGTATGAGCGCGCTACGCAAGGGCTAATACGCGTCGATCTCGATCTCCTGATTAGCCTTTCACGGCGCGTTCCTATTATGTCTATCGCTCTTCGGAGTTCTCCCACGACCGACAGTCACTGGTTGCATCAATGCCTGCGTCTATTTGGTATAAATCAAGAATATTGAGTATCGCTACAGATGTTTTCTACTATTATAACGATGACAGCCGTCGCTCTTCTCATCACAAGTTAAGGATTCATGCTAAATACGCTTGCAGCTCTACGCTTATGAGAGGTCGGCAACAAGGCAGAAAGCGGATTGCTCACGGTAAGGTCACAGTCCCTCCATTGTCGCGCTTGATGATGACAACGATCAGCGTACCCTGCAATACGTCGCTGTCAGTTTATAACTGTATTTCGAGTCTTTGAAGCAAGGATACTCACATCCGACATACGACTCGTTGATTGTACGACTCCCGTTACGAGTCCGCCGATCGAGTTGAAAAACGACACGTGTGAACCAGCCTAGAGAAGTGAGTATCGACGCGCTGTGAATGTATTGTGTACGCACCGGAAAGGCATTCATAGAGGGAATAGTTGGTGGGGGTAAGTGCTGACTGAGTTACCCTAATTCTACGCGACACGTTGGTTTAAATACTTCCAAGCTATAGGACTAATTTTCGAAGAAAGATCTATGCAGCTGACGCGAAACTTGGATGATATTGAAGGCATGGAGACTGTTCTGATGAGAAACTCCCGGATCATCAATCAGGGATATCGAAGACTTGTTTTGCTCCCGCCAGTATTATAACGGATGTACAATATCGTGATACGAGATAAATGGTTACGAAGGGAAACATGAGAGTCCGTTTTTAAGAACTGCCTGGGCCGCCTGTTTCGAGATACTCCTTGCAGCGCTGCGCGACCAAAATTACTGTCGCTAAATAACAGGGAAATGAAAGCAACGGCTGTAATCCTACCGGGGGACTAGAGAACCCTCACAGACGCCCTTCCTCCGAGTCGGAGTCCCTAATTTAAGATCACGTTAAATGAACCTTAGGTAGTCTTGGATACCTAGAAGTTTAAACTTGACTCATAGAGACTTCATCGGCAGCGTTGTTGTGTGGTGAGTGTGAAGACCACTGGAAAATCTTGACTATGATGTGTTATCCATAATGAACAATTATGACGGGGATCAGGAAGCGTTTCGTACTCCAGCATGTGAATACATGTGCATCGCGCCTGAGAGGTCGTAGTTGAAACAGGTCCCGCCAAGATGAGCTCGAGGAAGGATTACTAAGATCTAGGCTGTCACGCACAAGGCCGAAAACTGTAGATATAAGAACAAAGTGGCAGTATAGCAGGTCACTGTGAAGTCCGCGGGTTTGAAGTCTTCTGGCATCTTCAAAAGGGACAAGACCGAGACCAAGAAGTTTACCGACGGAGTAGTTAGGAAACGGAGAGACATGATGGATGTCGTTGTAGGATACAGCTTTACAGGTTCGCATGATAGTTACTTGCGTTAGTGGATGTGACGTCGAGAACACCATTCTGACGAAGATGGCAATACGAGGAGGATGGGTGAGCCAGATGACACGAGTCTTCATTATGCGTGAAATGGCGGTACGAGTTGTCATCTGCTGATGCTTAGTATGTCCACTGATTCCTTGGCCTATACAATGAGTTCTACGTAGTATCATTTGTGCATCCTCACCGTCTTAGCGATCAGCGCGCGTCGATGGGGAGAGGATTCCGAAGAGGGAGCTGAAGACCTCGTAGGACGAGCAATGCGATGAGAAATTTTGCTAAGACCAACCTCGATACTACTCCGGTATAGATGACGATGCTGTCTCCACGAAGACGGCTGCAGAATAGACGGTAAAACCAGGTAGAGATCTATTACAGCTCCCGAGCAAGGAAGGCAGTAAAGCATATAGTTCCGGAAACAAGACCAGTAGGCCGCCTAACAGCCGAGATCGCGTGTATGCACCTTAGTCACAAGAGGTCATCCGTAGCCGAGAGGTTTGACCCTGGCTTGTTTTAGTCCGCCGAGCAGGTGTCGTTACACTGTAAAGTCATGATCGAAGTTCGAAGAAGTGAATTGATTCATGAAGATCAACTAGACTCGGACATGACAGTGATACTGATCAAGCAAGGACACGAGCAGTTGGAGTCCTGTATGCGTAGTACGGCCTAGCCGCTGTGCAGAGAAAACCGTTACTAGTTGGAAGAAATGACGTCAATGTAACGGTAGTGAACATTTCATATTGACGTCACGGTCGGTCACACTCCTTCCATTTTCGCCATTTCCCCCTCCGAGTCTTCCCAGCCTTTTTCACTTTCTGGCCGTCGGGAAGGACTATCGCTATCCTCTCGGTTCATGATTTGGTGTTTGAAGCCTAGTTAATGGACCGACAAAGAATCGAACGTCTGCAAGATCCAAGCCAGGTCTATAGTGGTCAGTCTCGGTACCTTGTGAGCGACTAAATACTTCAAGGTCCGAGTTGTGAACCGGCGCCACGGAATGCCGGAAGATTTCCGGGCCAAAAATGAAACCTCTGGGTGAGTTAATATTTGTCTTACTTGGTTCAGTCGACTCGTAATTCGACAACTCTCATAGCGTCCGTGACCGTCCAAACATAGAGTCAAGCGACATCCACGACTCGCAACCAATGTATCCGGTTTACCCGTCGCCATGGAGCTCCAAAACGCAAGGAAATATCCGCAAACCATTCGATATTTCGAGCTCTGCTCGCCGCATACATAATGAGCCGCTTCACTATGCAGGAAGTGAAAAACTTAGGTACGGCCAAACGCCGGACAACTCCCGATCTGACCATACTATTCCCTCATTAGCTCTGTCCGTGGTATCTGGCCTGCACCACTCCAGCCTTTTACAAACAATAACGACGTTCATGCACGGTCCTCCTTTGTTTTCAAATTTGTACTTATGACTGTTGATGACGGCAGAAAAAGCGAGAGTTAAGGGTATTCTTATCAACTCGGGCTACGTCAAGGTAGTGGTAATCCAAAGCAACTCGCATTAGAAGACCTCATAGCTTCGGAGGTCCGTCGACGTTCACTTCCGTAGCCCGTTCTCTCTGGCTCCCTGAGTTACCTTGGGAAGGTGAGGGTGAGTAAGATAGAGCGGGTCTTGTGTGGAACATTAGTCACGTATCATTCTATTCCACGATATGATCCGAGTTACCTTCCTCGAGCCTCCTTCATGCACCCACCCGCCCTGCATTAGACGAGATGAAGTCATTTTGTCACCAATATCTCAGTCTGTTTTATCGTTCTTATTCTGACATTCATCTCACGGCCATCAAGCTCAATGCTCAAGGTCCTGGCCGTAGTTATGTCTTCAGACGTGCAGTGGTATGTATCAGAGTCGTTGACGAGGTGATGGACCCGCTTCTATATCTTCTCTTGCTTACTTCCTGATGTGGATTTTCATTAGAATGCTGCCTTATTGTACTGCGTCTCCCTACCCACGGATTCAGGTAATGCTCTTCCCCTTCTATTCTTGGCCTTTGCGATTACAAGGTAGAAACACTGACGAATCCCTCGTACAGTAAGAACTTCTTCCACGGTGCCTGTTTGAATTTCTTGAAGATGTGATTTGAATAGAAAAAGTCTGTCTTGTTCCTCAAAAGAGCTGCATAATTTGCTGAATCCAGCGAGCTCAAAGGTTACCTTTCATCGTCTGCTCTCAGTAGTGCCTGCCAACGGCCGCTCGTGGCAAGCAGTGGACGCCGAGCTGAGCGGAAGATAGCAAGGCGGTTTTATACATCTCTGTTGGCACATACCTGTATGTCTTCTTAAGCTCTATATGTTTTTCTCGAAGGTAGGTGCAACTATTTTTACTGTATCTGATTGGTATGTGATCTAGAACAAACAAGCAGTCTGGACAAGTACAAGGATAGGTGCGTTCTGTTCTCATGTTTCAGCGTGACGATGTCAATATCTTCCTTTCTTACAGCTAACCTCGAAATATGCCTGCACCCCTACGTGCACGCCAACCTAGCAACGTCAAGACCACGAAAGGTCACTACGTCTCATCCGGGAGTCGTCTTCCTACCCCTGAACATGATACGCTTAGTTCTTTCACATCGGGACTTTACACCAGTTGATCTCCTCGCCAATTGGTATGTCATACAGAACGAATTATCCCTACTCCGTTATTCTCATTCTTTTCATTGTAATTGCCGTTCACTGTTGCAATCATCAAGAAAACGCTGAACCATCCCTTTTCGACGGCTGGAGATCTCTGGCGGTAGGAAATGCCCTACTCCCTCGTGTGCCAGTGATAATGCGAATTCACGAATCCTACCTGCCTCTAACGTCTGAGAGTCCTGGGCCCTTCTTTTCTCGCTTCACAGACTAGGCTGCTAAGTGGTGTCTCCCAATAGAAACCCCTCTCACCATATCATGCTAATGCTTTCTCTCAGTAGTGAGCACCAAAGCAGGAGGGCGTAGTCGCTTTATTTCCTCGATTTGCATCGTGTATGCGTTAAGCACCTTCCTTGAGCCCTGTGGTCCCTTGACCTGATCGCTGGGAACGAAGTCCCTCTCCGCACTTATGCTCGTACCTCGTGCTTGGTATTGTATATTTGTCCCTAATTTTTGTCCAAGAAATCGGCGACATGGGAGACGGTCCCTCTCTGATGTCGTCTCTCAAGAACCTCAAAAGTGACGACAAAAGTTCTGGAGGCGTGATGTTTTACCTACTGTTCCTTTCCGCCGCGTCGTGCTTGGATGGATGGCGGCCCTTATTTTATAAGAACCCACCATCTTGGTTCGAAGGCCAAGAGGCATCGGAAATGTCGTGTTTTGCAGGATTATCTGCGACACGCACGCGCATCTCAAGGCGCTGTCAGGGTTCGGGCGATCAAAGGGACGTAATATTTATTGTCCGCAGGACTTTGGGTCGCGTGTCTAACACGAATTCAGGGAGGACGGTTATCCAGTGCTACCGCTAATACGGCTAGCACTCCTTCACGCGAAGATAACCTTAAATCCTTGCTATTGTTCCCTTGAGCTGGCGCTTTTAAGATTACCACCAGCTTCAGACACGAGAGACGGCATCCTACAGTTCTCAGTTCTTTCACTGCGCTTATTTTTGTCTTTTATGACACATGATATCTTCATTATGAGAGGAACTATTGAGCGCATAGGAGGGGCGGTTTGGCCTTATGTACTGCGCATAATTAGTAAGATACCTCGTTAGTATTGATTCCGTCCCTGATGCAATATCAACCTTGAACTCCTTGGAGCCCTGAATCTAGACCTGTGGCCGGTCCCCTACAATGAGCAAGCATCGATGTAGGGACCTGTAAAGCTCACTTTTAATTCATAGGCAACATGGTTAGGCATTTGCCGGGGCCCAAAAGGCCATTCGAGTCGTTACGATATTGGGGTTTTGGTGGTGATCGCATCGATTTCGTCCAGATACCATCGCGTCTCGACGCGCAGCCATGTATTTGTCTTCAAAACCTCATAATACCATCTTTAGAGCCATATAATTGATATGGAGACCTTCTCACTTGTTAAACCCTTATCTGACACCCTTGCATCCATCCGGAATGCCACCTTCGAGTCTCTTTACCACTGCATTACACATGAAGTGGTGAGCCATTGTGGAGCGTGGCATGTCCGAGTCCTGTGTGATATCAAGCAACAAAGCTCAATCTACATGAAATACACAAAACTAAGTGGTGGAATAGTGTCAGATGATGAAACAGTATAAGAAAGAATGAATACTTACCTCATCGTCCTGGGCAATGAGCATCATGGTCAACACGCCGCATCTTTTGACCATCAACCAGCGTTCCAGACTATGACAAAACAATCGTGTCGCTCAACTTCCTTTTTCCGTTCTCCGCATGATCTTCGGTGACCTGCACCATCCCATAAGATCAGCCTTGCTTCAAAGAAATAGATGTGAGAAGGTTTACTTAACATGAAAGGCATGTCGTCAAAGTCAGCCCACATCTTTCAGGAGTCAGAGAAGCATTGAAGAATAGAAAGCATTGAGATTAACCAGTTGAGCATTTGTCAGGGTGCCCACATTAGTGGTGGTGGCATGGCTATCACACTGCTGTGGTAACCGTAAATCAAAATTTTCATTGATGATGATATGAAGAACGTGCTTTCAGGCCATTAGCGGGTAGTATCGCCACAGGTTCCTCCTATGATCTGAATTGAAGGATACTCTTAGAACTCGGGGGGCACATGACACACCTAGTAGTTCATGATAACATCGTTGTAGACTGCATCACCCTCCCACTGTGAGGACTGGTGAAGGATTAAATAAATACACGTCAAGAGTCAATACTGACATACTCAGCCTATAGGCTTGTTAGTACCTTCACCCTTGATGTCAGGTAAGGCCTCTGGAGGAGCATTGTTGCCATCCAGCATAGTGACATCCCATTTGTCATGAATATCAGTTAAACAGAGGTAGAATAGCTATAATGAGGACCATACTTTCTCCCTCAAGCTGGTCCTTGTCCACATCACACTCAAAATCAGGGTATTTCTTCATGTTGGTGGGTGGCAAGGAAATCCTGGATGAAAGATGAATGAAAGAGGCAGACCGACAAAGGTGACCATGCTCCAAAAGCAACCCAAGAAGTGAACAGACATGCTTAATGTTGCCATCATTGGTGAAAGAGCTTAGAGAATTAATTGCCTTTAGATTTCCTTTCACAAAAATAGGTTCCATCCATATACAAACCATGCCATCCAGGTCAACAGCTTTGTAGCTATGGATATTGACCTGCAACATTGTTTTGGTGAGTACAGCACTGTAACACTGGACAAAAGCCAATGTTTTTGTACCTATAAAAATAGAAAAAATATTGAAAGTTTCTTTATGGTTTCTTTAGTGAAAAAAGTACTGAAATCTTTTTGAAATTTTCAACTGTTTTATACAAAATCTGCAAAATATAGTAAAATGTTATAAATATTTTTACTGATTTCTCAGCAAAATTACTTAAAAAAAACTTTGTATATTTTATATATATTTATGGGTAAAAATACTTAAACTTTTGTGCAGTGTAACTGACTACTTACATTGTAAACCCTGCCTTGTCAAGACAGGGTCAATAGAACTTATGCCAACATTGATGAAAGATGTCATACTGGGATTCTCACCTATCAACACAAAAGATAATGAACATGTGCTGGCAACCAGGTTTACATCAGTCACTTACCACAGGCATGTCTGCAGAGGACACAATCAGCTATTTCCTCTGATTTTATCAAAGCCAGAGACATACCCCATATGTTGTCATCTTGGTGGTAGACTAAGGTCAGCAAAAGAGTTATTGACTTGAACAGGTGGTTCAAGAAGCATTCAGGACAAGGATTACAAATGTCTGAATACTTGTACATTGTTAGATTTTCTGGGAGCATTTCATGTACAATATACACATCAATAGAATTGGCTGAGCTGGGTAGTGTCAGGGCTGTTGTAACAGCAGCAATAGAGAGAGAGTATGCATCATCATGAGTATTCAGACCATCCAAGCATCTAAATCATGGCTACATGGTCCCCTTGAGAGAATTGCCATCTGCAGCCAAAAAACTCTCAAGTCCAGGTGACACATAATTATCAAAATGAGAATGGAGGTCCACAATGCTCAGTGACCCAATTGCACCATGTGCAACTACTTCGAGACTGCTACCGTATGCCTCAAGGCAACTGTACCCAAAGCTCCCAACACCCATAAGAAGGCCCTTGTCAATGAGAGTGTCTGCATCTAGAACCTGCATCCTGTTCTGCAATCCTGTCTATATCTTTGTGTTCTTGATGAGGGATGGCTTAGAATTCAGTTGTTCTCGGTCATATCTAAGGTAGGGCTAAAAAATGGGTATTAATTAACATCAGTTTATTAACACTGTTATTAACACATTAATAACAAGTTAATAACAGGGTACTCCAACACACCTTGTGAATAAAGGTGAATAATTGAGCTTGGCCAGACCTGTGACCACTGTGCCATTCCACTCTAAAAGTGGTATTCCTTTCCCATCACCTTCGCTACATGGTCGAACTCGAAAAACATGAATCTTGATGCTTCTCCTTCTGAAGCAGATGCTGCTTGAGTGCTGTACACAGTTGGTGGAGTTTCCAATTTGATGGAGTTGTACACAGCATTGGCAGACACGTCAGGAGGGGCTGAAACTGAGGATCAATTGAGCCAATGTATGAGTGATTTTGGATTTTTTAACCAACCTTTTGTTATTAGCTTGTTAGAGAATTCTTTTTTCACCTGTTATTCCAATGTTATTCACATTATTTTGCAAGAAAATTATTAACTGTTAATAACCTAGTGAATAAATGTCCTCTCATGATCCAATGTTATTGCTGTTTTCATAAATAATGTCAGTCACATTATTTTTATAAAATTCTTTTGGACATGTGAGCAGGTGATGTCACCAGGGCATAGGGCTTGGACATGACTGCTGTTATCTACATTGCCTTCCTTCCCTTCCATCATCTCTCCCTCCCTCCCTCCCTCCCTCCCAGCTACAATTCCCTTTGTCTTTATTTCTCAACATGTCTGCCTCTGACAGTGGTGATGAATATGACACAGATTGTGATGATAATGGACCAGGTATGTAAAATGAAGTCATGAAGTCATTCTCCTCTTTGAGCTCATGGTTAATCATTAGATTCAGTATTCAATGACGGCAAGGGTATACAATTCAATGTCACTTTCTATCCTCTGCAAGCACCCCCCATTCCTGGGCAACAAGGCCATCCATGCACAAAGCCAAAACCAATTTCAGGTGTATTCTATGCACATGAACATGACTACTTTATGCTGGTTCTTGAAAAGGCAATCAAGTCAATTGGGCGGGATGATGCTACAATGGAATTTTGGGTTGTTGGTGGACAGCTATGTGCAAAAACCTTCTCAGCCACCTGGTCAATCAAGCACATGAGCAACAAGGGTATCAGCCTTGATCACTCTGACTCCTATGACGATATGATTGAGCAGGCATCAAAGCTGACACGAAAGCAAGTTGATGTTGTTCTGGAGATAACAGAGGCTGAGGTGTGTGGTCCTGACTTGCATGTATAGGGATGCCCACTGTACCGTATACAGTTACGGCCATATAAGTTACAGCTGTACACCGTAAGGTAAAAGTGCCTTGATGGTACGGTATGGGTTTGGCCCGTATCCCATACCGTATTCCATATATGGAGGTCATAGAGGAGCATGATGTCCTAGGGCAGGTGAGTTTTATAGCTAAAATGATTCGTTTCATTAATCTAACTCATTACATACTAAAAAGAACAGATATTGGCACAAATTTGGCCTACCTGTCTGGTACCCATACAAATATGGCCATAAAAATTGGTTTTCAGACCACCAATGGTATGGGTATGGGCCCATATATACAGTACCCATATCCACTGTATGTATGGGTATGGTGGGCATCCCTATGCATGTATGCACAGCTGCTCAACCCTTACATCAGAACAGTAGTAATAGGCAAGCAATGAGAGATCATAGTGATGATATAATAGAGCAGGAGCCTGAACATGAGAATGGTTGCCCAAAGAAGAAGCAGAAAACGGTGAGTTTGTTTCTCATCTCTAATGGACGTTCTGATGATTCATCAGGCCAGTGAGAGGTCACTGCATGAGATTATGATTGATGATAGTATCATTGAAATCCAGGCCAAGACTGCATGTGAGGATATAGCATGCAAGTCGAAGTTTTGCTGGGTTGATGCCAGCTCTGGGAAGCACATAGCATTGACATCTGTGCACTTTGGGGCTTGGGTGGCAGCTATTGTATGTGACTACACTTTCTCATGCAGAAGTACTGAACTCATTCAGCTAGGTTGAGGGTGTTGATGGTGTTGACAAGAACAATCTGCCTGACAGCAACATGTTTCATTTGTCACGATCTCCAGCAGATCTAGCCCTGCTCAAGCAATGGAACATGAACCTCTCACATACCTCACCTGGCAAACAGTCTGTCAACATAGTATTGCCTGGTCTTGGTGACATCCTTGGCATTCATTCAGTTTCAGAAGCTCCTGCAGAGGCTGCACCATTAGCGGAGATACCAACCAACACCTTGGCAGCAAAGATAAGCCTCGACAAATTCTGCACCCAGTACACACTGACCAACAACATTCACCTCAAATTGATGGTCTTCAAAATCACCAGTCCCCATTCACTCCGTTTCCTCAGTGACAATGTTTTGGCAGAGAAGGTGAAGCTGGATCCAGCGGTGATGAGCCTCTAGGCTCTGTACGCTCTGAAATCATGAACACCACTTACAATTTATCGCCTATCTCCCTCACATGGACTTTCAGTAAACCAAACGTTGCAAGTCTGGCACAGGTCAAATCATATTAAATCTCCCACTCCATGTGAACTTTCACTTCGATATCCATGAGTCATTGTGCCTCCAGGCACATTGATTGCCAATCCTTCTGCAGTAAATTAGACACATGTCATTATTCTAGGCCTTTGCACATGGACAGAGCCATATGGTCATGTGGTTTAACTATGCGTAGGCTATGCCTAGCTACAGATTCTCAAGAGGCCATATGGATATGCCTTTACAGCTTAGAAATATAGTAGAGATTAGTGAGCCATTAACTGTGGCTGAGTAAGTAGTAAGTAAATTAGTAAACCTTCTGTAGCTTTATTAGGCTACGCAAACTTTTAATAAGTATGCACAGTAGAGTAGCACACAGTATAGTGAACTATGGTTACAAATAGTTTGCTACGCTCACAAATCATGTACTGTGGTTATCAAGCCAAGGTAAAAGTTCACTTACTTAGCAAGTACAATTCTGTAGTATAAAAACCGATGGACTGTAGATAGGGAAGAAGAATTCTCCCTGGAGGATACATACACCACACATACCACCCAATACACACAGATTAAAGTTAATATCTCTACGTTCTTAAGAGATATAACACTTTGCAAAGTTTCTCTAAACTTGCTAGCTACCAAGTGTTCAATAACTTGATTCATATCCTCTTGTCCAAAACACAAATAAGGATATCCTAAAAAGACCACCTTGTTTGTCATTCTCATCTCATAAATTTGCATACCTGAAGACTTCAAAGGGGTAATCCATAGCTAGGATTCTGAACTTAAGTCTCTAACACCAACAGCATACTGTTCCTATAAGTTAGGGACAATACTAATTCTAGTTTCTCTAGTTAAGCCAGCTCCATCTCTGTGTTTTTCTGAGAAAGTATGTGAGTATAGGAGAATACCTTCTACTGGAACCATAGTCAGGATTCCGACACCACATAGTTCACGCTGCATCTAGGTCACCCCCACTCAGCATACATCCACGTTTATGCATCTTTTCCCTCCCAGGAAAGTTCGTGTACATACTTTGAGCCTCTGAACAGCCTTCAGAGAATCATAACAAAGTGTAGCAATCCTTCACTACATCACCAGAAGCTACAGTCATCACACAGAGGTGCAAGACTAGACTCACTAGAACCTGCCTTCAGATTCTGTGTTTGGTTACACTTGCCGTTACAGGTCTTGTGTTTTCTGCCCACAGGAGTCAATAGGTTCATTATTTTGGAGCCCACCACAAGGGTGTAATAGTCAATTTGACTCTTGCATCCTAAATATATTCCCCATACCCTTGCTTGTCAAAGCACCGGTTCCCACCAACACACTGTGCACTTGCAACTCAAGCCTGCTGACACCCCGAATTATACTCTACATTGATACACCTTTTTCCTACCCCATAAATTCGCAACATGGCTATGTCTCATCCACAGATGCCTGCTGTTACTATGAGTACACAGATGCCATTTCAGAGAGAGCACAGTGCACCTTCAATTCTTGATGAAGCCAGTCCTGGACATGAACTTTCATGTTACTTCCAGGATTTGGAAGCTCTCTTCATTCATCATCACATCACCAACGACCATGAAAAGAAGTGCTGGCTGACCTACTATCCTGGAGTCACAGTTACAGACTTCTGGGAGAGTTTGGTTGAGTTTAACAATGCCAACACCACCTACGAGAACTTCAAAACCACAATCTTGAAGCAGTACCCTGATGCAGATACCAGTCACAAGTATGAGCACATAGACCTTGAACAAGTTATTGGAAAATATGCTTGTGAGGTCACCTCACTTGCTGCATTAGGAGCCTACTATCGAGAGTTTTATCCTAAAGCCCATTTCTTGGAGACCAAGGATCATCTTGCAAGTTCAGAAACTGGAAACCTGTTCAGTAAAGGTTTTCCAACTCGCATTTGGGATGCTATTATGCATCGTCTCCAAATCAAGCTACCAGATCACTACCCTTCTGATCCCTACTTGCTAAATGAGATTCATGAAGCTGCGCAATTTGTCCTTCAAGGGACAAATCACAGTGAAAGTCTCTATGCTACTACACCCCAGTTCTATTACTTCACGAACCATCAGCTATCTATGCCTCAGCCAGCTTCAGATCCAATTACAATAAAATCTGAAACTTCTGAACTTTCTCTTCATCTCCAATCTATAGAAGAGAAATTTTCGCAGTTGGCACAGTTCCAATTACAGAGCCAAAAAGATTGCTATAGTTCTCAACAGCACCACCAGAATCTTGACCAGCAAAATATGGTTTGGAATGCCCAACCACTTGCATCTTTTGCCCAGTCCCAAGTACCAACAAAAATTCGGAACTACCAACATCAAGGACCAAAAGCTAGACCTTGCAAAGCTGATACTAGGCAAAGACTACAAAATCTCCTTGCAAAGTCTAAAGCAATAGAAGCAGAGATAAAAAGCCTACAGCAATGCATAGCTTTTTCTATTCCAAAGCCAAAAGTTCACTTAGAAACAGGCAAAATTTACAAGGCTAGGTACCAAAGGAATGCAGACCAGGGTCCTCAATCTGAACCAAGAACTTCACATACACCCATTCTTGATTCTTTACCACCAAAACACAAACTTTATATGCCCAAACAAGTTTGGAAACTTTCTAAATTACTGTGCAAAGCAGCTAGACCTATTCTGAACCTAGAAAACCAGTTTTCTACTACGGAAAATGTGCAAAATTTGCAAACTTTGCCTTCTAAACCTAAGAGAGATGTTAAGTCATCTACTCCGAAGTTTATAGCAAAGGAAACTTTGCAAAAATTCCCCTTGAAAGCCAAGAATCAATACAAGGATTCAACACCATTACCTCTGTATTATGCACCACCAACTATGTGAAATATTGGAGCCAAACCAGATGTCCGCAAGCGACCAAAGGACAGAAATTTGACCTCCTTACTTTGCAAACCAACCAATACTGTTTCAACCTTGAAACAATCCCATGTTTGCTACTCATCCAATCGACCCAAAAGTTCACTTCCAGTCCATAATTCAACCCAGACTAATGGCAAGCAAACAGACAAGGCCTTGCGACTTAAATGTGCAAGGGAATCTGCTCCAATTCGCTTGATATACCCAATCATAAACCATCAGCTTGAAGTTGAATGTGTTTTTGATTTAGGCTTACAAATCATCTCCATGTCCAAAGCTATATGCTAGCAGTCAGGCCTAGCTTATGACCCAACCATGGTGGTAGAAATGCAATCCTCAAATGGTACATTGAATAATACTCTTGGAATAGCTCATGATGTCCCATTCATTGTTGGTGACATTACACTCTACCTCCAAGTACATGTCATTCGTGAATCAGCCTATGATGTTCTACTTGGCAGGCCATTTGATATTCTCACCCAGAGCATAGTTCGCAATCATGCAGATGAGTCTCAGAGTATCACTATCCATGATCCAAACACAGGAAAAAGAGCCACCATCCCTACTCATCCTTAAGAAGAAAGATATCTTGCAATGCAAGGTCTAGGTTAATAAAGCCTAGTTCCGACTACCTTAAACTTTGCAAACCCCAGGACAACTTTGCAAAGTCAGAATCACCTATGCCTTTGTAACTATAAAAATCTGCACCCACCTCATTTTCTACAAAAATCAACTACCATGTCAACTCAATCAAAAATTATAGTTAGGGGGGGGATGATGAGCCTCCAGGCTCTGTATGCTCATAAATTTGCAGATCTATAAAGATCTAGTGACATTCTGCCCCTTCCGAACTTTCATATCAAAGCACAGCCATGATTATCAGGCACTTTGATCCTGAATCCTATTATGCAACTCTAATGACAAGTTAGCAAACTATTATAATTCACTACAGTCAGCAGCAGTTAAAGCCTTACTAAGGCTGTTTACTTTGCACAGTTCATAGCTTAGTAAATGCACCAGAAGTTCACGTTGCAGCAGCATTGCACAGTAACTGAAGCTACATGCACAGTTATGCACAGCTATGCACAGTTGCATAATTCTTGGAGTTGCACAGTTGCTGACAGATCTCAACTCAGCATTAGTAAAGAAAGGACAAGAATACTCTATTGCATAGTAAATAGTTTGCTTGTGTTGTGAATTAACAGGGCAAGGACAAATGTAGCTTACCTACAAGGAATTCTCAAAGTAGTATAAAAGTAGCTAACTAAAAGTATGAAGAGGAAGGAGGAGGAGACAAACTCCAGGGAGTTACTTACCCACAAGTCCACTACCTTACACATCTCCTAGATCCAATACACACACCCAAAGTTATTGCTTCTCTACTGTTCATTAGAGAAATAACACTTAGCGAACTTTCCCTTCGCTAATAAAAGTTTGCTATAACTTCGCATGCCTACCTCTGCTCCAAAAACTTCGCTAGGAAACCTTTACTGGTTACCCTTGCAAAGCATTCTTGACGTTTTAAGTTTGTTTACATACCTGTGCACTTTAAAGAGCAATCCACAGCTAGGATTGAAGCCTTTAGCCACTAACAACCCAGTTCTACTGTTTCCAAACTTAGGAAACAACACCACTTAACTCTTATAGAGTTAGACACCTTGGGGTCTTAGCTACCTTTCTCATAGAAGAGAAAGTTCACCACAGTTGCCCTTGTGATTCGACTCAAGATTGATACTGACTTGCTTGATATTAGGATCATTTAGAGCTATATCTTGTTTGCACGTATTTCATCTTGGACAAAACTTCGCTCACACCTGGAGCACCAGCACCACTTAACTCACATAGAGTTCCCCAACTGAATCTGCAGCTAGGATTTCGACACCACATAGTTCACGCTGCATCTAGGTTGCCCCCGCTCAGCATACACCCACATTTATGCATCCCTTCCCTTCCAGGAAAAGTTCACATACATACCTTGAGCCTCTGAACAGCCTTCAGAGAATCATAACAAAGTGTAGAAATACTTCGCTACCTCACAGGAAGCTACAGTCATCGTATGGTGGTGCAAGACTAGACTCACTAGAACCTGCCTTCAGATTCTGTGTTTGACTACACTAGCTGTTACAGGTCTTGTGTTTTCTGCCCGCAGGAGTCTCTAGGTTCATCAGTGGAGATAGGAGATGTCCGTGATGCACAGGAGAAGTGGTCCACAAGAGTAGAGTCTTGATGTGGATGTGTGTATTTTCTCTGGCTTCGTCTTTGCTATGAACCTTGCACCAAGCCCATCACCGTTTTTATACCTTGCTTTCATTCTCATAAGGATAATAATTCATCATTGTATTCATACATCATGTCAAGATTGTAGCTTCTATTCAATGTAGTAACCAGAATTGTGAAAGAATCCATGTCATTTCCTCCATAATTACTTCACAAGCAAGGTACAATTCGTAGTACTGGAACTTTGACTGAAAAAATGCAATACCCTGGCACTGCAAATGAGATTTGATGATGGAAAAGGCCTGCTCAATCAGATTGTAATCAGGTGAATAGGGTGATAGATATTCAATACGACAGTCTGCAGATAGTCAAATCAATATACCTGGAAAGAAATTGATACCAACATACCATATGCATGAACAAGGTCTTCAATTTCCTCAGAGTGATGGATGTGAGCATTGTCCATCACCAGAACACTGCGAGGTGCCAGATATCGATTCATATATGGCAACTAGAGAGAATATCAATTTTTGATCAAGTGCCGCTGCAACAATAATAGAATGCACCACATCATCTCTGAGATATGCAATAAACTTCTCTCGGTCAAATGAGCCTTCAACAACCTTTGAAGCTATGATCCCTTCTCCCAATGCCATTGTTACACACATAGAGAACCATGTCTTCTGAACAAATGGCTGGCTAACAAGCGCTCTCTGACCTCTGGGTGCTGGGCAAAGAGTCTAGCATATGTTCGATCATCCTTTGATACTTTGTCCATGCACAAGAGATATGATGCTGGATACTGGGAGATTCATCAAACGAAGCTTGCACATTTGATAGGGCAGCATTCTTTGGCCATCTTCTCAATCTGTTTGACACTGAAGCCAGCACGCTGGAAAACACAGTGAATAGTAGCAAGCGAAGTGTGGACAAGACGATATCGTTCAAGCTGTTTCTGGTACTTGTCAAGAAAGAGAGCAGGATTTCGCTTGCAAGGGAAACAAGATAGATTGCATCTACTTCTACAAGGATCTGAGGATGCTTATGTCCAAGGACCTCAGCCTTGGCAACATCCCCTGTCCTACAAAAGCGAGCCTGCATGCGATATAGAGTCTGAATGTGAAAGCTGACAATCTATTGAATCTCTGCATTGGTGTCCTTGCCATGCCATTTGAGACAGAGAGCAGCCATTTTCAGATCATCACTGATATGTCGATTCACTATGGTGAGATGAGGCAGAAGGCGGGAATGGTGTGGACAAGGTAGAGAGAGATGGTGGAAGGGAAGGAAAGCAACGGCGGTCGCATCCAAGCCCTACACTCCAGTGATGTCACCTGCTCACATGTCCAAAAGAATTTTATAAAAATAATGTGACTGACATTTTGCTGACATTATTTATGAAAATGGCAATAAATAACATATTATTAACAGGACCGGAAATTATTAGCCCTGCCTTAGGACTCATATCATAAAAATTTGGGGGAATTCCCAGGGAGTTCCTGCAGATTTATTGAAAGAACTGGCATCGGGCAATTGTCGCTGCAGCGTGTGTATATGGGTGTGGTGACAGGGGGGAGAAAGAGCAACAACGTTTAAAGCAAGGGCAAAGACTGACCCTTATCCTGAAATTCCAGCTGAGAAATGATGTTGGGCTTGCTGACTAACACTGGCAAAACCCGGGATAACCAAAATGCACTGCCACTGAAGACCTACCCCAAAAACCACATAAGACCAAGCCTGTATACACAGGACTTGGAAAACCATTGATTCTGACCATGTCCCCTTCGCTTACATCTGCTCGTTACCAAAGGATCAACAACTTGTCTGTTATTGCTTCATTCTCTTGGAATTTTTGATGACATGTGGCCAAGAAGTTCCAAGAGAAGTCCAGCTCCATGCTGCTCTTGCTTCTTATGAGCATCGAGACTGCACAGTCATTGCAGGGACAGGATCTGGAAAAACTCTCATTATTGCACTTCTTATTTTGATGGACAATCCATCCGATGGTGTAACAATTACTGTGTCCCCATTAAAACAGCTACAGCTGACCCAAGTGCATATTTCTAATGTCTTCCTATCATCATCAACCAATAAGCTTACAGGCCAATGACTTCGTCAATAAATACAAGATAGAAACACTAGCTATAAACGATGATACTTCAAGGACTCCCACATACTGGAATGTAAGTGTATCTGAACGAGGCTACTGGGTTGTGCTCTTTCCGTCTCTTCCTTGGCTTTGCGGCTACAGATTTCGACACAGCCACCTTCTTGGGCTTTGTATTGAGGATGAACTGGGTTGATGAGCTAGCAGCTGTTGGCACTGCTGAGGATGAAATGGGAGTATAAAAGACATGTATAGAGCAAAGAGATTCATCTGGTAATGAATTCGATTGCTGGATCATGGCTAATGAAATGTACAAAGCAAAGTCGCGTCAAGCGCGTCGAGATCAATGCGATCACCACCAAAACCCAATATGGTAAGGACTCGAATGGCCTTTTTGGGCCTCGGCAAATGCCTAACCATGTCGCCTATGAATTCAAAGTCAACTTTACAGGTCCCCTACATCGACGCTTGCTTATAGTAGGGGACCGGTCACAGGTGTACCCTGAATCCTGCTGTGCATAATCAGCTGATAAGGCACATTCACGGTTCCGTCGATTCTCCGATGATGAGGTAATCGAAAGGGTAATTTAGCTCTGTCTGACACGGGACTGGACCCTTTCTTCTAGAAAGTATAAACGCGGTACACAAGGCTAAGACGCGTCGATCTCGTGATTAGGGTTTCCACGACGCGATGCTAATATATATATGGGACTTTTCTTGTTCTCTCTCAAGTCACGATCAACAGCCACTGGTAGCATAAATATCTGGGTCTATTTGGCATACAAATCAGGAACATCGTGGGTATTGTTACAGACACTTTCTACCATCGCCCACCTCTTCTCGTCACTGTTTAGACGTTGATGGTAAACACGCTTGCAGCTCTATGCCCATAAGAGGTTGGGCACTAAAAATATATAAGGAATTTCTCACCGCAAGGTTACGGTCCCCCCATTATCGCGCTTGATGAGAACTAATTGCGTACCCTGAAATATGTTGATGTCAGTTGCATCATTCCATTCCAAAATCTTCGAAACAAAGGGTTACTAACATCCGACAAACGACTCGTGGACTGTACGACTCCGGTTGACAATTGACCGTTCGAGTTGAAGAACGAGACGCGTGAACCAGCCTAGAGAAGTGAATAGTATCGACGTGTTGTGAATGACGAGTGTGCGTACTGGAAAGACGTTCATAGTGAAGACAGTTCGTGGGGGTAAATGCTAACGAAACCGACGCGACCCAAAAGCTTAAATACTTTGATTAATCTGGAGCAAACGGGCCATGAAACTGAGCTCGAACTCGAGTGATATGGAAGGCGTGGGGACGGCGTCGGATGAAGTCAATCTCAAGTCATCAACCAGGGTATTGAAAATTTACCGTGCCCTCATCACCAAGACTTCTCACAGCAACAATGTGGCTACAGTATCGCTTGCTTTTGTTTTGCTGTAAGGCACAAGTACATCTCCTGAGACAAAGAAGAGCGTGATAGATATCCGGTTACGAAGGAGAGCCTGAGAGCTCGTGTTTAAGAACATTGTGATCAGTGCTGGGCTGCTGGTTTCGACTCCGAGATGGTCCTTGCAGTAGCAATCTTGTACTGAGTGACTCATCATACTGCCGCTAAAGAAAAGACATAGTACTGAAGTGAGCGTGAAGGCTATAGGTCGGAAGGACTCCATCAATCCTATTGAGAGACGTGAGAAACTCACAGTCGCTCCTTCCTCCGACTCGGTGTTTGAGATCAACTACCTTCGGCGGTCGTTAATAGGTCTGATTCAAAGTTTTAAACATCTTGTGGGTATTGGGGGCGAATGTGAAGACCGCCCGTCGCCGCCCATAATTGAATAATTTTTGACTAGGATGTGATATCGAAGCTGTATTAAGACGTGCCAGAGTAAATCCTGATGTATGCCATGGTAAAATAGCGGAAATGGTGGTACTACACTACTGTAGATGAAATTAATGGATATACACCATACAAGACGACAGGAATGATAGGTAGTATCAATTGCTCATACCGACTTATACTCGATGTCCTAGCTGATAACCATCTCATCACGCACAATAATTGGTGATCATTCATACCAAGCGTATCCGACTCCCAGACTGTCACGAAATGCACATGTCCATTGAATGCGTGACAAACTACACGGAACGAGCTTTGAAAATCATCACTTTGAAGGCGAACTATGTTTTTATGGTACAGAGCGCCAAATGACGGGGATCAAGGACTGTGTCGTACTCCAGCCCGTGACTGTCAGTGGGAGACAGTAGCATGTGGAACGTGCCCGATAGGTCGCAGTTGAAATAGGTCCCCCAGACGAGCTCGAGGAAGGATTACGAAGGTTCTAGGCTGTCATACACTAGGCTTTAAGTTTCAGGTAGAAGAACAAAGTGACAATATAGCACATAGATGGAGAAGCCGTCACTGTGAGATCCGGATTAAAGTCTTTTGACGTATCTAAAAAAACCTGGCCTAGATAGAGGGGTACAACGACCGAAGCTGGGGGATATGACGGATGTCGATATACGCCACAGCGGGATTCATCACGAAGAGCTGATCAACTTCCCTCTCTCACAGAGCTTTGCAGGCTTGAAAATTCCATGAAAATGACTTTGGTTGATAGATATGACATCGAGACGATTAGCCTTCTGGCTGAAGATAGTGGTGCCAGGAGGGCGAGTCAGCAAGATAACTGGAGCCTTCTTTACGCAAAAAGCGGGGGTACGGGTCGTCATCCGCCGCTACTTAGTACGTCGACTGATCCCTTGGTCTTACAATGACTTATCTGTAGTATCATGAGTGCACTCTCACCATCTCGGCGACCAGCACCGCGTTGATGGAGAGAAGACTCCGAATAAGGCTGAAGACGAACAAAGCGAGGAGAAACGGTGTTATTTTCCTAGACTAACCTCGATACCAATCCAGTATAGATTCGAATGGTGTCCCCACGATGTCATTGAAGACGGCTGCAGAGGGAAGGAAAAACCAGGTAGAGCCCTATTACAGCTCCCGAAGCAGGGCAAGACAGCATGTAGAGTGATATGGACTTGGTTCCGGGGTCATTATGACGAGTAGGATGCGTAACGGCTGAGATAGTGTGTGTGCGTCCTAGTCATGAAGGGTCGTCTGTAGCCGAGTGATTGTGCCCTGCCCTCATCGTAGTTCGCCGAACAGGTGTTCACTGTTATATAGTCGTGATCGAAGCAGTCGGAACTGATTCACGGGGAACAACTAGAATTAGACGCGGCAGTGACGGCAATAATAGTCAAGCAGTTATAGAAGCAGCGTTGATCATACACGGTCCGACCCAACCGCCGTTGGCGGATACCTGTTGCTAGTTGAAAGAAACAATGTCAATCCTCATGTTTAAGATTTCAAATTGACAGTCACAATCGGTCACACTTTCGCTGATCGCATCGTTTGTCATTTCCCCTATTTTCCAAGTGTCGTCAGTAATCTTATTGGCGATCTACCTTACCTGCTTTGTTACCAGAGCGAAGGACTATCGCTATCCTCTCAGCTCATGAGCGGGTGTTAAATTCTCAGTAACACACCCGACCGGTGACAAAGAAATGACTGAACCCAGATCCGTAATGACTAGCCTCGGTACCTGGTGCGTAACTATATTCTTCGAGGACCGAGATATGAAATCAGTGCTAGGGGAATTCCCAGAATTTCATGGGAAAAAATGAAGCCTCTAGGTGAGTTTATACTTAGGGCCGGTCTGACTCGTCATTCGACACCTCTAATAGGCTCCCTGACCATCCAAATATGGAGAGTCAACCGGCCACCATACATCTCTAAAACACGGAGAAGGCTCCAAAACTCATTCCTTATTCCACGCTCTGTTCGCCGCACAGAATAGCGTCACTATGCAGGAGGTGAAGCGTTGAGGTACGAGCGCATGGCATCTGATTATACTACTTCCCTCATTCGCTCTTTTCTCGACCGCAGCCTCTAGTCTAGACTTGAAGAAAAAAATTATGAGTATGTTCATGCACCGTCTTACTTTGTTTTCAAACCTCTACCCACGATCACAGATAACTGGAGAAAGTGAAAGTTGAGCGCATTTTTATCAGCCCGGGCAATGTAAGAAAGCAATCAAGAGCTCGCATTAGAACGCCTAATTTCTTGCGACATATCCGTCGACCGTGCACTTCCGTGGCCCGTTCTCTTTCTCTCTCTGAGTTCTGTTGTGAAGGTGAGCAAGATTAGAGCATCTTCTCCCGAATATTAGTCCCTCCTCATTAGATTCTACGATATGGTCTGAGCGAACTTCCTCGGGCGTCACCTCCTACTCTGTTATCGTTCTTATTCTGAAGTCTATGTTGTAATCATCAAGCTAAATTCTCAATGAACTGATAGGAGTTATGCCTTAAGACTTGCAGCGGTATGTGGCATAATATGAGCAAAGCTTTTCTGCCTTATTGATGTCATGAATCCAGGAGTTTGATAGTATGCAGCCTTTCCTAAGACCAGCAGAATACTCACTCGGTCGGCTTTGAGTGTAGCAGTCGATAACGAAGTGCGCCTCCAAGTCCTCTCTCGCTTACTTCCTCATGTGAACTTTCATTAGATGCTGTTTCGCCTTACTGGCTCTCTTCACCCACAGATCCATCCAATGACCTTCACCTTCGATTCTTGACTTTTGAGGTTTCACGGCCGGAACACTGACGAAGTAAAGAACCAAGGTTCCTTTCGTCGTCTGCTCCCAGTAAGACTACTCGGCGGTCAATCTTGTTACGAGATATCAGTGCAAGCCTAGCTGATGCCAGGGAGATAGCAAGACCGCTTATACATAACGGTTGGCACATATCTTCCTCGTCGTCTCGCTCAACTATATTTACTATATTTGCTCGCCACGAAATCAAGAAGTACAAACAAAAGGCTGATTGAGTAGGACGATAGGTCCGTTATGTTCTCATATTTCCATGCGACGACCCCAACTTCTCCTTTCCCACAGCTAACCTCGAAACACACCTGCGGCCCTAAGTACATGCGAGGTTAGCGACACCAAGAAAAGGGTTTATTACCTACGGTAAGGTTACTGTTCTTCCATTTTCGCACCTGATACGAACTATTTGCATGCCCTATAACAGATCAGACTCAAAGGTTTGTTATTTGAGAAAGCGAACTCACGTTTTCCATGGTACTGGTCGACTCGACAATGCCTCCTGTGAGACGTCCGTTCGAGTTGTAGAAGAAGATTCTGGAACCAGCCTATAAGGGTAACATAGTAACGAATTATGAAAGATACGAGGAAACGTACCGGAAGTGAGCTCATTGTATATGAGGGACTATTCACCGGAATTTGGATGGGCACGATTCATCGATATAAGTACCTTGTCTGTCGGGGAGTATCAATGAAGTATGAACATCTGATGAAGACACGCCACCTTGAGCTGAAGTAGCCGCTGTTTCGGAAATTTTTCTTTGGATAGTAAGCAATAAGATGAGTATATACATAATCCCGCGAGCATCAACCCGACATGCCCGGTATGAGTATATTATCTTTACCGTTATTATCGTAGCTCCACACTCGCTTCGATATGTTTCCGGGAATAAACAAAGATGAGATGTTGCGATACTACTGTCGGAATCCATGTTCTGGCGAGTGACCAGCCACGCTACCTTTGGTGATTAAGTCGTACTCAATTCCAGTGATCGCTGTACAAGATGTGGAAACCCATACTATGGAATTCATTCGACGTCATGTAGATATGAATGCCACAGGAGCTAGAGTTAAAGAATGCTGTACTGAAATGCCGATGGCAAACAAGGCTCTTTGGATATTAATCATGAACACTGGACTCTCATATAGCTAACAGTGATCTCAAAAAGATGAACATGCGAGCTGTTCCCGCCACAGCTCGCGAGTGAGTATAATAGATTGATAGAGGACAGGCGCAGATTCATCTCCCTATCGCTAAACCGTGAACTCCTTTCGTCCATCTGACAAAGCAACACTGCGACTGTGCCATGCAGTGGCATGCACAAGGCCGAGTTCAGCATCCTGGGATTGTCGATCACGGCAACGGCTACCTAGCTGTGGACACGCCCGGAAATGGACTTGTTGTGGCTTCCCAATGTGCGTGCAGGATATTACGTTCTAGACGCAGAAGCTCATGTCCGGAATCAGGATGCTTAAGAAGCACCTCTATTTGAGGCATATGATTCAAATTGTTCCCTATCCAGTCCCAGGCGGGAGTACACTGTGCCAAGACTGTACTTCGGAGATGAAATGAAGATTATATTAAGTATATTCGTGACTGATTAAAAGTGGGCGACATGATTTCTTTGAGGGGAGGGGTCACCATGATAGGATGTACGCGTCAGTCCTCCGATCATTTGGGCGTGAGTGACCCGACTGAAAGAAACATTCTGGAAAATGGTGCGAAACTTTTTATCATCGTCAAGAGGTGCCTACATCTCTCTTGTGTAACACTCAGAATATTCGAGCCGCTTGGACGCCACAACTGACCCGTTCCGCCGTTTATGCGTGAAGACTCCCATCCTTATCGTTGTATTCTCATACTAACCATTAGACACACCCGTGGCCCTAAGATCTGACGGGGTCAACGGGTCACTACCACTACGCAGCTGAATTACTAACGGTAAGGTTACAATTCCTCCACTGTCGCGTTTGATGACAATCATGAAAGTACCCTATTAAAGGCAGTGAGAGGACGCATCCTTCAAGAAAAATGATATTCGCGTCGGACATGCGGCTCGTCGACTCCACGACGCCTCCTGTCAGACGTCCAGCGGAATCGTAAAAAAAGACGCGCGACCCGATCTAGAATTAGGACACGGTCTTTTGTAAGCTACGAAAAGGGGCTGAAAAATGCGAGGAGAGCATGCTGTAAAGACGTTCATAGACGAAATGATATGCTGCAAAGTACTTATCCGATATGGTTATCTAGGCGACGCCGCGATATAGATGCCTTCTCAAAACAAGTCATGCTTTCGCTTTAAAAGGTCACACATGTGAACAGAGTCAGAAGCCGGCTCCGGTGGAGACCATGGGCTCGGCGTTGCAGGGACAGAGTGAGGTAAAGAAAGGACTGTGTGTGAACCCGTTGTTGTAGATTTCTGAGAGCGCTTTTCTTCTGTCGAAAGACTTATACCGATGTTGGTAGTGTATCGTGTTGTTTTCTAGAAAACTAGTGCGAGAGTGCAAAGATTCCTGGCCCAAAGTGAGCTATGAACAATGAGAAATTATGGCGAGACCTCAAAACCTTGCATTTGAGCTCGTTCATGAGATCGCGAGGGACCGGACAGCGCCACCGCTCCTTATGTCGTGACTCGTGAAGTCAGATGCGCGACACAGAAGCAAGTACGAAGATTCCAAGGCTTCCTGGCAAGGTGCAGTACTCTTTACCTGACAACCTCGTAACTTCTGTAAACCTCGCTGACTGGGAGTTCCCTTACAAGTAAGTATTCCGATCTTTTTCGCACGAGGTCAGTAACGATACCCACGGAATCGGGGACGGGAAGTTATAAAAAACTCGGACAGCGGAGTGATTACATCCGGTGTATTCGGCACGTGAAACCACGATTCTGGGTCAGATACTCCAAAGATACTCCATAAGGGCCGGTGCGACAATTTTGGAACAACGAAGAGTTCCAACATGCGACCTCTAGAATGCCAGAGAAACACATATCTCGGTGCAAAACGATGTGAATTATACTAGAATTAGAAGATATGGAACATGATATTGAGATATGTATTGCTATCTTTAGAAGTTGTAGCTTGCTTGAATATTCTGGCTCGTTCTCCCGAGTCCATATTTTACGGGAAAATGACTCATTTCCGGGTGAATCTGCTCCTTTGACAGCCTATTAATTCGACGGCATTATCCCAGAGGTGTTCGGATACCAATGTGATATTCCCCCATCCACCAAAACCACTACAGCCACTAGCGATTGATGTACCACTGATTGACTGAAATAGGTTTAAACTTTTCACAAGGCTGGGAACTCTTAGTAAAATGAATAGAGAAACAGTTTTTAATTTTCCTTCGAGTGATGATATGATGCAGATGTCAGAATTAAAGAAAACACGCTTACAATTGACCATATAACGCCCGATCTTGACTACTTGATGCGTCGGACGTGGCTAGAGCGTAATATATAAAGAGAGTCATCGTAACATCGCAGACGGCTGTACTTAGTTGATAGGGGGATACATATTATAGTTCCTGAGTCCGAGAGTGCGGGTAAAACAGTGATAGTATGAAAATTAAAAGCGCCCGGCGTCAGTGGGTATACATGATGTTGAAGTGTAATGTCCTCCCTGTGCACAGGGAGAGGGGGGCAATCATTATCATGTACCTATCTCGTAGCTCTGGCATCTCCGGAAGTCGAAAAGGCACGGTGTTTCAATTTCGGATGAAGAGGCGCCGGGTTTGTGTCATCTTTCCTCTTCGGCACCAAGCAGCGACCCCGGACCTGTGATGATGTACACACCACTTTCACAACGGAACCAAAGATGCCGACGTCCTAGGGTGGATATTATGCAGTCTGCATGACATACGGACATCGAACGTTCTACCTATACGCGCAAATTGTTTGTATTGTCCGTGTATGTCTCACCTTTGTTCCTTTAACTTAACCCAGATGCACAGTATCCTGGCAGCCAAGCCCTCTGACAATGGCTCATAGAAGCCGTTTAATTTGGGTCTAATGCGCATGACATGTGCCGACTATACATTTCTGTAATGTAGCCGTAGTGATCTAAGAATTATAACTGTCTCAGAATAATGTAGGTGGCGTATCTGAGAGGGCCAGAAGGGGACTGTGACATTGAACATAGATACCACGGACCACCGGAGCTTGAACAGGCATCCCGAAAAGAACTCTCGCGCAATCGCTACCCTGCACAAAATCTCTGCTAGGACTTCGTCTGAAACAGAACCAAAAAGTCTTCGTCGTGTGACACGATGACTGCATGCACCGACGCCATGTTCTGGCATCTGCAAAATCCAGAAGTAGCCTGTCAGTTGTGTAGTATCTGAATCCATATCGTCAATAGGGTAAAGCCTCTCATCATCAGACAAAACAATACCGTAATGATGCTGTGAGTACCAGGTGACTGCAACAACTGCTGAAACCCCATTCTTGCTCCTTTTAAATTAATGCAGTCAGCCCGACACAGAATGGGTTTATCTATCGAAATCCATCACGAAAAACAGTTTTCTTCGGCTTGCATCATTCTCGACATAATCTTTAACCCCGCAAGTCACTTTAGATCCGATGTATCTTATGTCTCTTTGAGTGTCGGCATATGTAGACCATCACACCTCATTAGGACGGTTACACGGGGAACTCTTTCGAGGACTGCCACAAGGTATCAGAGTGGTACGCCTGCCACGCCTATCGAAAGTCACCGAGATTCTGTCCATCAGTACAATAAGGTTCCGAGATCAATACAGCCAGGCTGCGGAGGAAAAAAGCAGGGGATGACAGACAGGCGCTATGTGAACCAATCGGAGGACGGAAGAATATCGTCGTGACTGTAGTCTGCGACACGAAATAGAACGAGATGGTAAGTTCCCCGAGGGTGAGGATATAAATTGGGGTACGGATCACTCCCCGAGGAGCCTGGGTGCATGAGGAATGAGTCCCCAATCCGAGTGCCAGATTTCCCAAGTCCTCCCTGGGAACACCGATCGTAAAATTGAATTTGGTCCGTCATGATTTTGAATAATGTGTAAAAGAAATATGCACGAATTTTAGAGTGATATGAGTAAGGAACGGCAGGGACGATGCAAGAAAATGGTAATCGTGGACTTCGTTAGTCAATTTTACTCGCTAAGCTGGAAATACGGGTCTCAAAAATGATGTAGACAGCATAGCCTCGCGAGAACTTGGAAGGGGACTCGACGTCGAACAAATACTTGGACTCGTTCTCCCCTGCAGGGAATATAGCCCGAGATGACACGAATGGTGAAGCAGGACCTAAAATTCGGCAATCGCGTGAAGAGATGGTTACATTCGCCGATGCCTGATTTTGACATAATGGAAGTAGCGTATGAATCAATCCTTCCAATGAGAGGAGAGGGTACATCTATTAATGACGAACAGGAACAGTTACCGAGACCCCCAGTCATGCGAGTTCTGAATGAATACAGTCAGCCCCGAAACGAAATGGTACCGCACATATCACCCACCCCAATTTCGCATCGAACAGACTCTTTGTTCATCAATATGCTACCAACAAAGGGTCTCGGGAGTGATAACCTTAAGCCTGGGGCTCATATGCCTGCTTGAGAGACGGTGATGTCAGGACCTTGAATCCGAGTCGTTGTCCTTCCGTAAGAGTATTGGCTGAGGGCGTTACCTGACCAGGATGGTCTGCGTTCACTTCCCTTCAGTAGATGTAAGGTATGACCACATCCTAGAGTGTAAGAGGTCAGAATGTCGATTCAGATCTTACATGCTCTCGTATCCAAACACCTCGTCAATAAATCTGCTAGGGCTGCGGAGAAAGGTTCCGTGATAATGGCCAACTGGGGTGAGAAAGCCAGGGAAACTCCTACGCTTTCCCTCCAAGCCCGGAAAACATCCTACCTGAATGACCTTCATGAACATACCGAAGAGGTGCTCGGAACTACATACGTGGTCTACCTCAGGCGGTGTAACGGGGCTGGATATTTAGGGTCCGAATTCGCGTCGTTAGCATCTGCTTCTGTGAAACAGCTCAAGAAGGAAGGCACAGGTATAGGTACTACCTACAGAGTGAGTTAACGCGCATGCTATCGTGCATAGCCTCGAGATCTTTGAACCTGACCCATTGGGACGCGATAGGAACTTTTCCTACCGAGGCGCGAGTTCCCAGTAAATTTTACAAAATCGGAGGAACTGATGAGGGGTATATGGCATACCATGCCCGAATCAAGCTCACTATGAGCGGCAGCGTTAAGCACGGGGATCTAAAGAAGCTTCAGCTACAATTGATCATGGATGTTGTGGCTTCTTTTGATGAAAATAAAGCTAATACGTACACTGAAAAACAACATGAGGATGATTCTCCCAGTGCAGTATCCCGTACAATCCAGCCGGCATTGAGTCTGACGTGTTTTTGAGGCGACAGCGGGGAACACGAAGAATTGCAAATTGACGGAGAAGCCTGCTTGGTCTTATTTGGTAACTCGATCCTTATTTCCTTCCCTTGATGACCGATACGTGATGATCGTCTTCCTATGATCTGAGCCCTCTGGAGGCGAGACTACACCATGTGATTGGGAATACGACAACGGTCTACATTGACCGCGCACCCATTCAGTCACCGCCCTGTTCTGCGCAGCATTGTCCGGATCTCACAGGTGTGCGATCAAAACTTTCAAAGTTCATGCCTGGAACCGAGGATCAGCTTGTGATAGAGTTGGCCAAGTAATACCCAAGGGAAGAAGAGCCGGAATTTGTCATGACGAGATTGCTGCAGGATGCTGGGCGGGGAGGTGCTATGACTCCGATTTTGTATACGCTCTGGCGTCGTTCTAAGGTGAATTAATGACCGCATTTTGGAAGAGCTATGACTGACTACATTACCGGTGGATCTATTTGGTTGTCGCTTCTGACAGTCCCTTCGTATTTCTCTAAGGCAGGCTCCAACGCGCAGAAAGAGCTGGTCCTATGGCTCTTGCTTTGTAATGTCTGCTCGCCCTCGTAAGTGGGCGCACGGAGAGCCGGAGCTGCACTGTAGAAGAAGATGGATCGCCTGAGCTAGGCAGTGGACGCTATTTGGTATATATGCATTTGCGCTGCTTTGATTACTTTGCACTTATTCTTGAGAAACATCAGGGTCAGACTCCGAACGACTGGGGGAATGCGGATGCACCGTCGACCGCTTCCCTTCGGTGCTCACAGAATTAGAGAATGCTCTGCATAATGAGAGGGAATGAAGAGACTTGGGATTGTCTTACGACTGCGATCTGCAAGCAAACAGTTAGGCTAACCTTTTGATAGACGCCGACGAAGCCGACGTACTCAATTATCAAGAACACCTCTGGAAAGTTGTGTTGCTCCTGGAGTCCTTCCTTTCTACCGGGATATACATGCTCCTCAGAGGTGAATCATGCAGATGCCGGGAGGAACGAGGATGAGGCACGCTTCTCCGTAGCGTAGGACGCGTATAGTCCACGGGAGCTTATCGATGTCGGCCTGGAACCGCAAAGAACGGGTTGACTTCACGGCTACGAGAGAATGTGCACACAAATGCAGTCGGCGGGATGCTAGGGTACGTCGGCTGTCTTGCACTGTATTCCAGTGTGCTAACCTTTGAGCTTAAGCACAAATATGCCGGTGGCTAAGACCTGTTTAGTCTTTCCTATACCAATAGATCTTGCGATCAGGTTGCGCAGTGTTGTCTTGATAGCGGGGGGACAGTTAAGTACTCGCTCTTGGATGCCACTGAGCCTGAACGTAATAAAAAACCGTCAGATATCGTCTTCTCCCTCGTCACTCCGAACTCCTGAGGTGCACATCCTTTATCGAGGGATTACAACGGTACGTTAAATGTACAAAACGAGTATATCGACCAGTTAATACCATATCCAAAAGGCCGACGCAGGCGTACGGTCCGAAGTGTGTACCGTTCCCATAGTTTATGTGCCGTCTCTTATAGAATTTCTGGTTTAGTACGCTGTTAAACCCCACGCGGTGTCTTCGACTTGGAAGGAGGGGGACGCCGGGCTCCGAAAACACCACGGGAAGATCGCCTATGTTGTATATCGACTCTCCATCTTTCCCATAAACTGGCTAAGGACACGGGAAACCCTTCACCACCACTCCAGGTTCTACACGGCCGCTGACGTTGGTTCCGCTCGATATTCCCTGGCCCTTGCAGGTCTACGGCGCTGCGAAGAGGAAGCACGTCTTGAATCATAAGTTGCACATAATGAGGTCATCCAAAGGAAAGAGATGGCAACATTTGTGGGCTATGCCATTTGGTATGTATTCATTCGTGCTCAGTCGATTCCTGTGCGCTTACTCTCAAAGACAGTCATATTTGCGCCTGCTGCTACTAACTGGGAGTAAATTGTGTAGCGATAAAGCTGATAGCTCCATCCCGTCCGGCAAACCTTTCTGACGACGAAGTCATTCAAAGCACCCATCCTTCGGGGTTATTCGATACATACTTCTTTCCGTCGATTTTGGGATGGAACCGGCTCTCTCTCTCTCTCTCTCTGTGTATGGCCAGAGCATTTGGCTTATCTCTTTCAATGAACTTCTCTACCTCAATCATCAATCAAATCACATTGTGTGTTCTCTCCCGTCATTTTCATTCTCTGGCTAATGATAGAAATAGGATCTTCTTCCACCGGCGCTATCTTCTTACAAACCACGAATTTGAGCATTTCAGGCCGCTGTGTTTCATACCGCGCTGTGTGTGCGTAGGCCTTCGCGCTATTCCTCAAGGATAACGGGATTGTTGGACTTTTGCTATTTTCCGAATCATAATACGTGCACTGCTACGGTGCCACGATTTTACTCTCGGTTCAAACATGGTTTAGGCGCGAAGGTAAGGTTCGTTTATCCTAGGCATTATTCAGCATGGTCCAGCCTTTTCCTTTCATGTCTCCCTTTCTTATGACTCAAATGTAACTTCTGGAAATCTGTATAGGCATTCTTCTTACTCGAGCCGATGCAGGAAATCGTAAATGTTCACGTTCTCGAGATCAGCTAGATCTTCAGAGCTCGGCGTCTTCTCCACTAGCACTACTTCCGTTCCCGGGCACTTCGTACCCTTATCTTTCCTTTCTGCTCTTCCTGTCAGCGAGAGGTCCCCTAAAAATCTGTAATCCATTTTCATGCAGACATTTATGCGTGCAGTACGTACAACAGGACCTCTTCTCCTTTCGTGCGCTAAATAATTCCATCCTAGCCGATTTTGAAGCCCACCGATTCCCTTTCGGGCGCGGATTTCTCATTTTTCTTCGAAGAAACCTCTTCCAAGTTTTCAAGGGTCGAGCGCCGGACGTTGCCTCGCCAAGAACTACAAATCTGTCCTGGGAGCGCACATAAAAGAATCGCTGGGTGAAATAGAAGATTTTGGGCTGCAGTCGAGGATGGAAAACCATGTCCGCAATGTCCTTGCGCAAAGCGAGAACATAACGTTCGGGAATCCCTTGCTGACTTTCTTCATTCCCTTCCCTCTGGTGAAACTGAGCATATTTAGGCGCAGGCTGCCGTTTCTTGAGAGAGCTGTGCATACGCATGCTAGAATCGAGCCCTTGCTATTACAGGGCTTCGATTTTCAATCTTCCCGAATCAAAACCCGTCGACTTGGCGTAGAGGCTCATTGAGCTTAGAGCAATTCTACATATTGACCGTGGATAGACAAAGCTATGTTCTTCTAGCATGTACTGTTACAACGAAGGTAGAAAGGAATACCTACGTTTGCCAGTACGTACGTCGTGGTAAACGGCAAAGAGAACGTAGTAAAGAAAATTTCTACGTATATTATGTAATTGGTCCAGCCACGTGCTATCAGTCCCGCAAGCTCGCTCGCAATATCCAACATGTACATCCTTCCTTTTGTCGGGCGTAAATTTTGGAAGCAGTTCTTTTGCTGGAAATCGTACGTCCCATCCAGCTCTGTCTTTCTCACGAGCGAGCGAGTCCCCGAAAACCTGCAATCCAGAGCTGCTGATACATGATCTTTCCTCCTTTCGTACGACTTCGTTTCTTCTTCTTCGAGTCTGCCGTTTCCACTGTTACGAGTTTTGACAGTTCAAGGCTGGACGGTACCTGGACACAGTGCGAAAAAGTCAGAGCTTTCCCTAGGATGCGCGGAAAAACCAGCTAACGAACGAACAGGTACGTCCCTCTTCGTTCCCCCCACTCCTTGTTTTGTTCACGACGTCTTCACATATATAGCTGACGGCCTCTCCTCCACTTTCTGGCATCATTAGCCACGAGTTGACCTCCTGTATTCCGTGATTCTGAAGTTCCAGGCCTCATGGAAAAGGTATGGTAAGGTCGTGGTTTCATCCAAGGGCGAGCTCAAAACGGCCACCGTGACAGGGAGAGATATCGAAGATTCTCAACATGTTTGGTGCCGCAGGGGTGGGAGAAATGGATTTTTCGAGATAATTTTATCATTATTGATACAGGAGTTGTCGATTTAATGTCAATAAGTCCCGTGCATTGTCGAGTCAGCGGTACGGGGAACAAACGGGGACAGTTTATCGCCAGTACACCAGAAGCCTAGAGCTAATAAGGACTTGAATATAACAGATTATGCTACAATAGATCAATGGTAGATCGTCAAATGAGAAGCTCACGGTTCAACTCCGTGTCATGGCAATCACTCCACACCATGATACCTTTTTCTTATGAATCTCAACATCCGAACCATAAAATAATCATGGTTCTTTCCCCTCAGTATATACTCACTCCCAAGTCGTAGTGCATGTTAGAAGAGACTCGCTTCAAATTTCACGTACAAAAGAGATTCCTTCTAAACGATACTGGGTGGAGTCGACCAGTGGAATTGAGCCACGGACACAACAAAGTGCGTATTGAGCTACGTCGCCATGATAGATTGGGTTTTGTTAGATACTACATGAGCATGCATCTAAATATACCATTCAAGCGATACAAACCTTCCAATGTTTCAATTTTTATGAATGTAATACGTATCCCTGAAGCCGAGGTGTGAAGACCAGTTTCAGTACATCGGAGCTCCGCAACTTACAAGGTGGGAAAGTTAACGGGGACCACTTATGAGAGCTACTCCGGTGTCGTGTACATTGAAAAGGAATAGACAAAAAGTAATTAATAACGGTTTCGTCCTCGGAAGCGACACTCGTCAGAAAGTGTGCTGAAATTTATAAAATAGTAGTTATATGAAACGTTCAGTGTACTGTCATAGGGAATCGAACGGTTTCAAGGGAAACCCTTCCCATGATCTATAACAGCACACCGGAATCCAATTTTCAGCTACTAACTCAAGTACACGGTCCAGATACAGTGAACATTTGAATGCCAATGTTTAACAAGGCCAGTGAAATACATTTACGTAGTCATACGTCCGTGGAAGGAAATCGGAGAATGATCGAGGGACTTCGGTATATCGAGAAAATGAAGAAGGAGAGGGCAACATCGTCCGTGATCCGACATCTTTCCAAAGGCTTCATCTTCGACCGCTGCTAGAGCACAATAAGTCAATAGCAGATCTTCTGTTATATGGTGAAAGAGAGTCACAGGGCAACTCCGTGTCGTGGTATTGTCTAACGTAGGAGCCCTGATTTTTCTGACATTCAGACATCAGATTTTCTTGCTGTTTGTGTAACGTACCGAAGTTTGGCTGAAAATTTCGCTATCAGACTTTGAGAATTGAGACATCAAATTTCAATCACCTATATCATGCAGCAGTCCGGCCAGGGATCAGCTCGCTTCGTTCTTTTGTCTGTCTCCCAATATCTGTAGACTTCCTCGTTGAAGTCTAAGCCTCAATCCTGAAAAGGACAGAAAAAATGAAATGCGCGCGATTGCCATAGTGCCAATGGATGGATTCGAACCGTTCGTTTATAGAAGTATTACCGCTAATCGACCGGACGGCAGTAACAGACAGATTGGGTTCATGAAGCTATGCCCTCGGGTCACCACGAAGGAATCCTCCCTGTCGTCGCAACAGACACTTCATATTGAAGATCGCTTATCAATAAAATGTTCAACCTTCCATTCCGCTAATATCTTTTACAGCCACCTTCCTTTTCTCGTAGCATATGTCCTAGAGCTATAATCGCGTTGCCCTTCGCTCACCGTATCTTTGAAATAGGCGCGGCATCTTAGATTAGATCGGTGGCGCCGCCAGCACCAAAATCATCCATCATGTGGTCTTCGACCTGATGCATTGATGCCCGATTGTTATGATATCCCTGCTTTCGTCGTTCCGGAAGAAATAACTACGCTTCCAATTCTCTATTTCGGTGAAACATGCTTTCGCTTATATATCACCTTGCGCCTCGATTGACCGTCATTCCTTCTGCCATCCATGGCTCAGCCGGCTGTTTTTGACCTGCGCTCCTCCAGCGCTAGGTCCAAGTCTCCTTCCTCAGAAACCATATATTACCCCATCATGAGCGTGCCAAAACCGCGTTCATTTCTTTCTGTCCTCAACCATATTCGCCGGAGGGTCTTCAATAGCCTCCTCTCCCATCCTAGTCCATCCAGAATCCCAATACCAGCACCGCCTGTTGAACCCAAGGTGCAATCTGAAGTGATGGTCATGTCGCAACCTGTGAGTGCCCAGGTGCGAGTCCGACATGTGGTGCCAAGGAAGGTCCACTACGAGACAGTCCGACGACGACAACATCGAGAAGTGTCTGTTCTTCACACTTTCCCGTCATCTGTGGCTCGTTCTCGGGCATTCAAGCGCCCGTCCACAGCACCACAGTTGCAGAATTACGTTTCTGGAAATCGCTTCAATGGGTTTGTTCGAAGGAGGGAGAAGAAGCCAGCGTGGAGCGGCGAATGGAATAGGACGGATATACGGGACGTCATTAAAGACTTGAGAAGCTTGAGGTGATTTCAGCTCTCTGTTGTACTACTTGGTGTCGATGGTGGTCCTCGTATCTCTTTAGGCAGATCTCCGTTGTTGTACTTTTACAATTTATCCTTTTATTCTCCTCTTCTCTGACCTTCTTTCCTTCATGGCTACTATTGATACAGGAACTGTGTTGATGCACTGTACATTGGTATATTATCTGTTCGGTTTCGACGCGACGTCTTCCATTTAATATTTGACAGATTTATATTCATAGCATCTCATGATCCCGGAGTGACTCATGTCATCTCTTGATAGCGAATGCCAACTGCATATCGCGCTAAAAAAATTCATCAAGCGCCATTCCATGTTGACTGAGCTTGCCTTATCTTCTTCTATCAGGGTTTCCCAGTTTTTTCTGCACCTGATACTGGAGCAAGGATGATCCTATTATAGACCGTCTGGATAGGAGCTTGAGATAGTAAAAAAACTCTGACACGTATTTGAATAAGTACGGGAATGAAAATCGCCCGAATTTACGACATATATAGATGACTGGATTGTCGCTATATAGTACAATATATGCATGATAACCCCATACATTTTTTTGTCTCATCTGATTCATCGACGTTGAGCACTATGATTTATGCAATGCCACTGAGACCGTCAAATTCACAACCAGAAGTCGCATGCAAGTCCTACTTCTTCTCTTACTGTTAAAAAGTACATACGCACTGGCAATACTCCTCTATAGTGAAACGAACAAACACAACAGGGAATGCTATAGCACCAGTTACATGGGTTGTGGTATAGCTTCTCTAACTTGCCCCTTACACCCATCGGCCGATACTCTTCCAAGTTCTCCAATCCATCGCACATCTTCACAACAGAAATCGTGTCTACGACTCGAACAGGATCCCCTCCGGATTGCAATACCCAGGCATTTATGGAACGAAGGTTACGCAAGGCCATTATATGGACGTAATATGGTACAAACATTCCCCAGTCTCGTAGGCGCAACACCTACGATACCGGAACTACCACTGTGTCATCGTGTCCTCGCAGCTACCAGATGAACGCACCCTCTCCAGTCCTTGCAATAGTAGTCCCTTCGTGTAAAAATGAGGGTTTCCCGATTGGAGTCGCCTGTACGACGGGAGGTGTCTGCGCTTACAAGTGGAGCCGCCGTAAAAGGTGTAGGCACGCTTCTATAAAACGACAGTCAGAAAGTGATTACTAGTCATAGTGACGGATAACACACATTAAACTGTCTCCTCCTTCTCCCTCATCTACGCTTCTTCACCAACCGGTACACAAATCCGTCTGGCGCTTCCTGAGACTCAATCAAAAGGATCTCTTGAACGCACACGACAAGTCGCTATGTTTTCGGCTGTGGACCCCTTGTAATTCGTGAATGAATGTGAACATTGAGAGCAATATTTGAGCGAGGACGGTAAGAAAAAGTTTAATAGAAAGAAAGGATGGGTCTACTTGTCCGATCTCTACCTCATTCATTGTCGGCCATCCTCTGAAGTGCATTCTGTACCCAGAGAGTAAGTGCCTCTTCTCTTACAGTCGACCTCGACGACATCACCTTATACTTCTGTGTTGTGTGATACCGTTGAATCTGGAATCGCGAAAGTTGATTCCATCCTTTGAGCATCGGTGGTAAGCCACAAGTCCCAAAGGGAAAAGAATTAGCGTACCTTTCAGAAATCGACTTGTCCATTATTGATAACCACGTTGGCGTCCTTTAGCTTCATGGGAGGTTCTACGACGTCTACATTTCATAAAGTCGAACTTAGGGATATTCGCCTCCAAATTGCGGCATCATAGTCGTCTAGTTCTGATCTCGCCGCCAAGACTCTTCGGGGTGCCATCGTGATGAGTTCATGCATTGCGACAAAATTGACTGAAATTTGGTTGTACTGGATATAACAATTAATGTACGAATTTTATCAAGAAACAGGATTGGCCATTACTTGAAAAGGCTCCCCTCTACCGCATGCATTCCTCATCCAATCGATAAAACAACTGACTCGTATGCCTGCCGGCTCGTGGTGCTATCTGCAACCACGATAATCAGCCTGAGCCCAGTGCGAAGAAGGAGGAGCTTACCGTGGCAGCAGTACTTGGACAAACCATCTCTGCTCTTTGGCTCCCCTCGCTTATGCTCCTCCGAGCAATAGAGGCCATCATATAAGGCCTACATGCATGAGCGAGGCTTCGAATGGTACGCTTCAGGCGGTCTAGTTCGGTCAAAGAACAGGCTAGAAGCAAGCGTCACTTTCACTTCTAGAATGACGGAATGAAACGTACATGTAAAGGTGACATTCGAAACTGGTGTTTACACCGGTTACAATTGGTTTTCGTGGCGGTTTCTTGATAGATATAGGTGTGTTTCTGTAAGAAAGACAATCAGAAAGTGATCGCCCGTAGAGAAAGACGACTTACATAAGTCTTGCGAACTTGGAGCGCAACCGCCTCTTTTTTCTCCCCTTCATTTTGGCCTCCTCTGCACCAAGTTGCAACGGAGCTTGGGCACGCATCTGGTACTATTTCTCCTGCAGACCCAACTCAATACGAGCCATTTGTTCAACATGACAACACGTCATTCGGTTACCTGCCATTCTTTTCCTTCGTGATTGATGAACGTTGAATGTAGCCTTCGAGCGAAGACCGTAAGCACGAGTATGATAGAAAAAGGACGTGCCTACCTGTTATATCTCTGCCTTCGATATCCTTTATCATTCGTCCTCCATCGTTGGCTCCTTTACCTCGCTATTCCATCCTGGACCATTTGCCTTAGAGATGCGCCCATGAAGGGTAACAAATTTTTCAGCTGCCAATCTTGAATTGTAGTGACCTGAAGACAGTTTAGTACAGAGCCTTGAGCCGTCGAGGAAGTGGTTTCGAACGTCGAGGGCTACCTATTGATCGATCTGATAGTTAGAGATGGCCTTACGATAATAGGCTACACAACTGATGAGTTCCGGTTCCCTGCCTGTATTCCTCCAGTCTGAGAACTCGGCTCGTCGAGCTGTATGGTGATTGTACTGAGCGATGAGCTATGGCATTTTACGCGAATATTGACCCCGGAAAAACGACAACTCAGAGGAAGCATCATTCGCAGTTTCGCCAGGTAGTCGGCAGTTTGATACGCCTAGGTTCACTTCGTTTCGCACAAGACAAAAGGTTTAAATTCAAATTTTGTCTATCTGGGAAGAATGGTGAGCTCCAAGGAACACAAAGGTAAGAAACGACTTACCTAGATTGCGGTAAGAGAGAAGGAAGTCGGAGCTCTGAGATGACAAATGATTACAGGAACTCCGGATCAATGTGCCGAGCGCAAGCCTTCGCGAGATGCCTTCCAATCATTTGATTTGAATTTTTCGCGGAATGGCATGGAGGGCCCGTGCGCACCGGTTACTGCCGCCGTGATTGAGGGTCCGACCTAGGCTTCCTTCCACACCGTCACCTTCACCGTGCTCCCGCTTTCTCTGGTCGATCTCACTAACCCGACTGTGCAAACCTCGTTCATAAGAATTTTCCCTCCAATTTTGACACGACGCTTTGTCTGCCAGTGGGATCAGAGAGGCGAAGTTCTGCCAGATGGGATGATTGAGGGGAACGTTCACTCCTGGTGAGTGCAGAAAACTAAGCCTCGTCTGTTGATGTGACTGTTACATTCTAGTCATCCTTGCACCTAGTCGTCGTCGCTACGATTAAGGACGCCATTCGTGTTGGGGATGGACCGCTCCTCGTCGTCCTCGTCGGAGGCCCGCAAGGCCCGCATAATTGAGCTGGCTATTGATGTCGGGCAGCTTACATTCCCCAGACAGTGTTGACCATGGTGAGCTCTTGTCTATCTCATAACCGCATCCTCATGCTTAGCCGCTGCAGAACTTTCCTTCCTTCCTTCGATTCGATGAACAAATGGGTCAGACCCGAGGCGATTTCTCGATGATGCTCCATTTCCTTTTGATGTCGCCATGCGGGGACCCACGGACGTGCCTTCGCAAAGGATTTTTACGAGGCAAATAGCCTTTATTCACGTAGGCTTTCCCTTCCATTCATCCAGTTCTGTATCTCACTGGTGTGCAGAATAATGCACGACGACCTATTCATAACCGATGATGCCAACTCTGCTTTCTGTACTTTACTGTGCGTCGATATCCTTTCGTTGAATGACAGGTTTTCTGACTCACTGCGCGATAGTTTCAACTGTATTTCTATGCATTGTAATTCAAAAGTTCTCAAGTTTTCTGTGTGCATTGTGCCTGGCTGAAATAAGGTGCACGACACGAAGAATCTGTGATTCGACGTCGTCTAGTCGTTTTTCATTCCACTACTGAAAGGCGTGCTTGCATGCGACCGATTTCTGCGTTGTCCATGACCATTTGAACCAAAGACCCGGCTTTACTGTTTGCAGACTCCTCTCACCATATGAACGTTCACGCCGCATGAGTCAAGTGCGACGCTCTAACTTCCATTGATGATTTTGGTTCCCTGTCAAGGTGTTACATCTCCAGGCAAGCTCAAACCTCATTCACCGCTGCGGAAATATGACAGCATAACTGCAGAAAGTGATGTTATTTATTTTCCTCGTTACCTGTTATGGCTACACTGTGTGGCGGGACTGTGCATTCTCCCTCTTGGCGTCGTCTCTCTTATATCTTATCCAGGCTGTTCCGATAACCTTTAACCTAGGTATTCATACCCACATATCAACCCCGCAGACGGCCCGCGTCCACATGACGAAATAAAGTTGACGCCCACCTTTCTGGGCGTTTATTTGATGTCCCACTCTTTCATACAGGTGTGAGCTGCACTATCCAACGTTCCTCTACCTCCCTGGCGACATCGACATCGAAGCTCGTCCCACGTCTACCCACACTGAAGTAGTTCTACGGAACTCAACTAGGAGTCTCTGGTTCGCGATAGCGACCTTCATGGAGACGTCGAAGACTGATCGTCTCTACAGTAACATTGGCAGGAGAAAGTCTTGCGCAACCGCTGGAACTCTTTCACGCAGTCAGCCTCGATCTTTTTGGAATCTGGGGTGGCGGGCTGGATGGACACTGGTCGACAGTGATCGTGCACAGTCCCCAACGTTCACTGCGCCCCACGAAATTGACCCCTATCTGTGGCAAGTACAATGTTGACCTGTTCCGATACACCAAGATTATCAGTTCGTTGGAGATTTCTTCGTACGCCTGACGAAGATGGCCTTCCTTCTGTCATCCTCTCCTAAAATCCACCAGGGTATCTGTCTCTAGTGCAGGTTCGCCCTATACACCATTACACTCCGTCTGTCAATGCCACCGAGGTGAATGAGCACTTGCAAGCCGGATTCGGAATTGATAGAGTCACCCGAGCAGCCATTTTGAACGACATCGCCAATATGGAACAGGAGATACGCGAACTCGACTCCCTTGCAATGAAGTTCGCCGTTTGTTCTGTAATTGAATTTACCAGAATATCAAAGAGTCATTCGAACGAAATGTAATGTGCGTCGCGCGATAAGAGCAAAGCGGCTATGTATTCCATGATGACCATGCGTTGTGTAAGGGGTACAAATACAAACCACTGCATATAGTAGCGCTACCCGCACTTGCGACATTGTCAACACCATTGAGGAAGCCGCAAAAGAGTAGCCGGGGGCCATGCTGTCTGCCGCAAGACAAATTCGGCGTTAGGTCAATAAATTTGTCGATAAGCTTCCATGGGTTATCTGACGCGGTCGTCTGCAACACGAAGGTGGGTCGCTCTGGAGCACGTCAGGGTACATACTTGAATTTGGTTATGGTCTGAGAGTCATACTCTGGGAAGCGAGCAGAGTAATGGAAGGAGCGGGGGTGGGATTGGTCGGGAATCAGCTAGATGTCCGTTCGAGCTTTGATATCATCGTAAAAGGAATTCATCGAATATTCAACGTCTCGCCGACCGTTGCGTAGGGTCGAGTGAGGCGATATAAGTGGGCATCTTCATACGGCGTCACCAAAACACATGATGTTGGTGAGTCGCTGGACGATGAATCTATTGGTCCAGACAACGCCTAGGACGGAAAGATAGGGCTCGCCACCAGGGGTAGGACAGCGGCATTTTCCCCAAAGGATGACAACTGTTTCGCCGATTAGACAGTTCGTAGGCAAATGGGCAAAGATTACACACCGTGGAGTGATTCCGCATGCTCAGAACGTAGTACGATGCATCGCAGCCACCTTCTCCCAGAGCGCGCGTGATCTCTATGAGGGATGGCGCATTCCTTGAAACCATGCCGCCGGGAATTCGACCGCTGTCCGAACGAAGAATCGCAGTGAGGATGACTAAGTAACACTTTGGCAAGGTTGGCTTTGTCTTTATTTGTGGCAGGCGCAGTAGTCATGACGTTGGCGGACAGAAGATAGCGGCCTCATCGGGCTCAAATACAGAGTCATTGATCTTGTCCAGGAACTGGTTGAAGGTGGGATAAAATATCCATCCGGGCGGTGCAATGGTTACCAGTGCTGGTCTGTCCCGGGTGATGGCCGTGGTGCTGTGAGTCCGCGACTACGCTCAGTGTGGGAGTTGATATCATCCAGCGACATCCGTAATAGGCGATACCACAGCTATAGAGTGCCCTAAAACAGGTTCGCAGCTACAACGTTCGTGGACTGAAAGCGGACTTTCCCGAAACAGAACCCTAACGCGTACCACGTGACTGACACGTCGCGTCCCAGCCGAACTTAAGTTGGAAGTTTCAACGGTACTACGGCCGAAGTGAATGTCCAGACATGGCGCAAGTGCTATGCGAAAGAATACTGCGCCCTTTACGCCACTGTGCCAGGCGGAATCTGGATCGACGTGTTACTCATTAGTTGTAGCTGGTCGAATAAGAAGTACACGGCTCGACTCCGTGTTATGACCAATCGACAGGTAATCCAAGCGTGGCTCGATACTTGCGTTTCAATTAAATTGACTTCATATTTTACACAATGGACCAGCATTCACTGAAACGACGTCATTCATCGGTTAACAGGCCTCTTCGGTCGCGGATTTCCGAGCAAGATGGGTGAGTGGAAAGAACTTATCATCCATCGGCGTTATGTTGGAATGATAAAGAAGCTAATGCATATCGTAGTTCGATGGCCCAGTGGTTTGTTCTGCGATTGTTATTGTCGGTCGAGATCATTTTTCTCCGGTTCCAAGTTCATATCCCAGTCGACGAAGGAAAAAAATACAACCCGCACAAACAGTGTGTACTGTTAGACACCGTTTCCGTTGTATGGTACAGTCATTTGATCTCGCCTGAATAGAGTTTTTTTAAAACATACGCTGTCCTTATTCGTCGAATTGGATCGCACCGTTCTCCACTTTGGCTTTTCCGACGTATTGAATGCTTATTCTGCTTCGTCCCTACGCAGTGGTCGGCTAGTACGGATGTGAATAAATTTACCAGGTGAATGGACGGAGATCTTTATCTACTCCTAGACCGTAATTACAGAAGTGCTATCTCTTTGACTCTATTGACTCATCTGAAAGGAGGCTTTTCAGATTCCTCCATACAACGTACTACGGTCTTATCTGTTCTACTTTCGAAGAACCTGCTCTTGTAAGAGACTACTACTGTCCTGCAACGATCTCGTGTCCTGCCATTACGCGAGTCCTCACCGGCGCCTTCGGGCCCCGGTAGTTCTGCTTCTCCTGGTAAATATGGTTCATCGCGGCCATTTGGTTCCCACTCCAAAGCCGGTCCTCTTAAACTCCTTGACGTAGGATCGTAATAGTACTATGTCTAGTCCAATCTAACTTTTGTGGGAAGGCACAATGATATCCCGCGACAACTCAGAAAGGCATCACTGTTCAAACGTTAACGTTCATTTCTCACGTCAAACGTCGCCGCTCGTCTCAACGTAACGCGGATCTTCCTTCTGTGTCTCATATTTCAACGCCACACACAAAGGGCCATAGAGATGGTGTTAATACGTCTCTTGATTTTCCTATGAAGTTACATTGACTTTTGTCCTCTCTTTCTACGGCAGAATTTACACCGTTCGAACAATGGTCTCCCATCTCCAAAGTGCTTTTCCTTGGGTTTTCAATGTCTACGTCGTGACTAGAGAGAGTAACAACATGAGCGTAAGAAGCTAAGAATTTACAGCCAAGAATTATCGCGAACGCAGCTTCAGCTGCCTGTATCCTAGCAGAAATGTCAGAACAGAGCTTGTGACGCAGCGAGAAACCGTACCAGATGGCTTCGTTGGCTTACAATTGGTACCCGTTGCTCTCTCTTCATGATCTTCCCCTATACGTGCTATGATCATCCCATCCTCCCCAGAACCCTTTGCGTCGCTGATGAATGGGCTTCCGTCCTATAGACTGATGTTTAACCATAGAGTCGTATGCCTCTAACGCCGGGGTCGCCATATAGGCCAGAGAGGGATGGAACACCATGGTCGCGCGGTCGAATCCTAAGTCGTAGAGGATGAAGGGTAGCGCTTAGTGTAAACCCTAGTCTGACCCGTCTTCAAAAAGAAAGATAAGAACCAAATCCACTACGAAGGACGAGGCGCTCACTACATAAAACCTTATATAATACCGCAAAGGGATGCCGAACGTAATGCAATTTGGGATTTGATTGAACAAAAAAACTAGAGGAAAAGGACCACTGTCAATTGTGTTCAACATACGGGAAATAGTTTACTGAATGAACTTTGATCTCGAAACATTTCTATACGACGTTAAAGCTAGTCATTTTTGTACATGACAGGACAACGTCATCCTCGAGATGTCGCAATAACTGAAATTCGTCAGAACTGACGACTCCAGAGATGGAAGGATATATACCTAGTGCTTTCCAGAAATAGGCCACAAAGCAGGAGCAGTCAGTAAAACGATGATGTTCATCCCTGCACAAAGTTTAGGCCGACAACTTTTCAACTGGTGAGGCACGCACAAGAGATACTGGGCTCGAAGATGCCTTTCGGAGAGGCAGCAGCAATGATGTTGGCAATGCTGTACTGTAACCGTATTGTGAAAGGATGCTGCCCAGAAGGGCGAAGATCCCGATCAATTGAAAGACCCCTCAGAACATTGGCCTCCAGTCTACTGGGAGAATAAGAAATAGAACGGACGCACGTCGCAGGTACGATAAAACTCACGGTCGCTATTTCCAGCAGATACTAAGCCTCGACGGACGTACTCCGAGGAATGCTATGTAGTCGGTCGCAAATAGCCGATATCAAAGAGACATGAATCAGAGAATGAGAATCGGAGCGTCCGGAAGCGTCAAGTATGGTCGAATTCGTAAAATATTGAAAGTTAGAATGAAGGTGGGTAAACCTGCCTATGTGGAAGGTAGAAATGGTCAATAAGATACATGCACGGATAAGAAAAGTAAGAGAAATACAAAAAGTACAGGTATCTAGGCGTAGCAGGCCATGATCTGGTCTCAACAAGATAGCGGGCCAGGCATGGATTTAGCAGTCGCCGTCTTCGCCTGCAGATGCCTTCATAATATCTTGGTCGGGTGGGTTAGCAGCATCTTGGGGCTTCTGAATTGAGGACCTCGGTAAGACAGGATTTGGATAGGATGCTCTCCGCGATCTGATGGAGGATTTCCATCTATTGGTAATAGCGGAGCCGTATCGCTGGGTTTTCCAGGTATATGGATGGTATAGCGCATTGAATGTAAGCTACGAACAACCGGAGAACTAGGAAAGGCCCGAACCATGCACGTGACTGTCGGGACAGTGCGGGCCGCACCCGCTTCCACAATAGGTAGCGTTTGTTTACCTTCCTCATCCTCGTAAATTCAACATAACCCTCTTCCCGTTGCAGATCAACTTTATGCCAATATGCCGCTCTGGGTGACAATGTCGTATCGGAAAGATTGTTTTTTCTAGGACCGACGTTTCTTGCCATTTACAGCTTGATGTATCACTCCTTCCTGCGATGCCGAGTGCGTTGGTGTTGCTTCATACGCAAGGACGCTATCCATTTGCTATCCTTTGTGCGCTCTCCCTTTCGACTTTCGTTCCTTGTTAATAGCTGCTTCCTTCAGTATTTTAAGGTTAAGACCCAGTATTCGCTTGGGGAACAGAAGGTAGTAGTCCAAGCGTGACTCAACACTGCGTATTCTATGATTCGCGTTTCTCAATGAAACGATACAACGATTTGTTGCTTGCAGGACCACGGCATCTCTTACACCTTGCCATCCCTCTCAGTACGTACCGATGTATGGGAGAAGAACGGCTCTCAATCATACCCACAGACGAATCAGGAATTGAAATACTTAGATCACGCCTGCCATCAGTGTCATACATCAAAAGAAAATATGACACAAGACGAAGGACTTGACAGTTGGCATTACACCCTTTTGTATGCGGTGTATCTTTCCCGTCGTTTGGGATATGACCTTCCGACCGGAGTAAAAGAAGGGACGCAAGGGAGGTTAATGCAGAACTGACAACTGGGCCATCGAACAGCAATTATAGATCAGGTTCTTTGTCATTTCAATGGCCCGTGAATATTCAATTCAGTGAGACTGACCTTTCTCGCTCGTACACACCCCGTTAACCTGATGAATGAAGGCTGGTCTATATTGAAACGGATGTAAGATTTATGAATGCCTGCCCTTTCAAGTATGGTGCAGATAAGCCTTGGATAAGACTCGCCGTCGGAGACATGTCTACTCGCAGCGCATGATGGACATAATATTACGGTGTGAGCCCCGGTCCCTAAAGAAAGAGCATGCGGACCGGGGCCCTCGAGAGTGACTGTCACTGTGACCGGACGGATCTTCCTTCCAATTTGCTTCCAACTGCTTACTCTTGCGGCTGAGGGAGGGCACTCTATGATCACCAAGCGATATGTATTATTACCTCACCTGGACTTGGTGCTTGATACAGGACGTCTTCTAGTTGCATCAGCGTAGATGGGAACTACAGCCACAAGATGGCCAAGGAACGAAGCATTGAAGATAGGTACTCGCTCCCAGACTTCAGTTCACTACCATTTCATGGTCCGTGATACTTTCTAGATTACCCGAATCAATCTGGTCTCTAGCCAATTGCCATCCGATCATAACGGCAGGTTCGAGCACTCTAACCGGTCCTGGAAACTTTATGCTGATCCCTCGCAAAGCCCACCTCTGAAACAGTCATGAACAACTTTCTCGGTCGGCCGTGCGTAAAGTGCGTGATTCATTGCCTTTCGAACTTCAATTCCATGGTGATAGCTCACAGAGAATATAACCGTAACCATTATCTTCGACCTGTTTCCTGCGACTATCGTATCTAGAGATCTTTCACTATTGACGCTGTATTAACTACCTTGCCCACGGTGGAATACCGTAAGTTCAGTCATTAAATTGAAGTCTCTTTGTTTAATCTAAACAACCCACGAGATTGATAACTCTATACACCATCATGCGACCAGGCTTCTTGCGACAACGGGATTTCCAGGGGCCTGTTTTCCCAAGGGCAGTACAACCATGATAACCAGGATCCATATCGAATTCTCCTGCCATACGCTCGACGTGTCAATTATATTTTTCACTCGTTTACCTGCTAAAATTTCTGCCACGGGTGCGAGTACTCCCGTAGTTATTTCCATAATTGTAACTCGTAACTCGTGTGCATACGGGTCAGACCGTCTGTCGTAACCATCCTACGGCACCGAGTGCATCTCCGCCACCGAACTCTATCTTGTCTTATTGTGTAGCGTGAGTACCCGCACGAAAGAATACGCACAGGTCGGACTGAGTCCAAATCCACACCGCCTTTCGGATTTGACATGGCTGCAGTATTTAAGCACAGGATTTCCTTCACTTGCTGCCAATAACAATGTCGAAATTCGAGGTATACGGGTACGAGTTCCTACCTGATCCCCCGTTAGGTACGCAGTCGTCTCTCCTCTTGGCAACAGCCTCTGCTCATGTTTACCAGGCCGCAATGGCTTGAACCGGGTTAGCTTTCAATGCACGTACAACTACCCATACCCCACACCCGACTTGTCGAGGTATGCAGGGGAGCACCTCGCGAACTACCAAATTATCTCATGCGGAGTTCAGAGCTACATTATCTGGTTCTCCGCGAACGCAAAATCAAAAGGGCATTATCTTAATCGAATGACGGACTTTTACCACAAGTGGCACCATCCTGAGGATGCATCGAGTCTATGGTGCGGAACAGTAGTCGTGTTCAAAGTTGTTTCAGGAGGGCGAGGTACATTGACGTACGGACATGTAGATGAGAAGGATTTCGAGATAATCCGATGTATGATATAGACGCTCATTGCAACTGCAACGATGCTTTCTCAGACCCAGCGTGAGAGCTTGGTAACCAACGTCAGTCCAAATGAATGACTCAGAAAGAGCGGGATTGCCAACATCCGACGTCCGATTTCATACTGAAGGCCACTTCGCTCCGGTTTCTCACCAGACTACTGGGACTTCTGAGATCAAGGGTGAGTTAGATCGTCATTAAAATGCCACTGGGAACTGCGCAACGGGGGTCCGCGCCATACCCGAAGGAGCGATCTTCGATTGATGTTGATCCTACGAGTAAGCACAAAGGAGTACAGGCGCAGTGCACCCACGTATACATGTGATATTCATGCGATTGTTACCCGTTACCGAATATAAATGCACGGATATCAAAAGTCAGTAGATACACATCGCGAACACAACGACTTCGCGTCTTCTGGTCACAATGAAGAGAAGAGAGAGAAAGACTCTGTCGGAATGGAAGATAAATTTTCGCCGTTCTGAATTTGACCGTGGAAAGAGGGCAGATAGTCACTCCGTATAATATAAGAAGACGTCTTATACATCAGAGAACCACTCGATCATCGCATTCTGAAGTCTGCGTGGAAATCGGAGAGACAGAAGAAAGAACTGCAGTTGCAGATTATGTAGAGTCCACGAGAGAGCTAGGCTCTAGAAGCGAAATGTAACACCTGAATGAAGGTGATACTTCGTGGATATCGCAGAATTAGATTGCGCTTTCCTACCATAGTTAGGTCAGTAACGAAACTTGAAGGGATTAGCTAACAAAAGAGTCAGACAGCCTCTGGGAATCTTAATCGATTACTACAGCCTCTCGTTCCCATCTTGCCTGCACACTGCCCTGCTTTCAGGTAGCTGCTTCGAATGCTCTGGATGTGCTTTGAGCTGGAGTAATAGTCCACGTTGTACGCGAGCAGAAGAGTGGTCCTCCGCTGAGGGTGTATCATTCTGTGGCTCGGATGTAGGTCCGTAGGGAATCAATAGACAGACAAAATGCACACCTTCTGGATTCCCGCAGTTCATGGGCTACACACATTAGCATTAGTAGACGACGGGAGGGGAAAGGCTGGAACATAAGTACCATTCAATAACGTAGATCGCTACCCGCACAGACATTGCATCGACCCAGAAACACTCCAAAATAGAAGCCAGTATATCTCAAAATAAATCCAGCGTACCGTCAATCTATTCAAGCTACACCAATCAATTCAATGCATTGCCTCATCGATTCAAATAGTCTGCCAGTTTGTCGTGCGCGCCATTCCTGCTGGGGCTATACCGACGAGTACGGAAAAAATACACAAGATACAGTGCGCTCTACCTTGAAGAAACTTGATTCTCTTTCTCGTCAGGACGACGACCTTCACTAAAATGTCGTGCGCGTATGATATATGACGACGATTGAATAATCTAGGGACCTTCTATTATCACAGCGCGGTCACAAGAAGTGAGAGCAAGCTGCCCATGGGTGGACGTCGACGCTCCGTCGGGTTGTTGACTCGTCATTCCGTCCATAGAAATGTACGCGTGAACCCCAAAGGTCAGGGTGGCCGACGTAGTAGGTGGAGCCCATGTAGCACAAATTGGACGAGATCGTTATATTCCTGTCTTACCAATATGTATTCGGGGATCAGCACGACGTAAGTTCACAAGATGGTACGATATAGTCATGATAATATACAGACATGATTTCTAAATCCATTCAATCATCGTCAGGTGTGCGGGGAAGCGCGCTTACCTGCAATACGCGCTCATCCCAGTCAGCTAGGTCGAGCTGAAGATCCAGTCCATTATCCCCTAAACGCTTCAGCTCCTACAAGCCACCATTCTCGCTGATCGGCACCTCAAATGCTCTCCCTATAACGTCGATCCGGAGGTACTCAAGCATCTGCGAACAGAGCAGAACACGTCGCGAAACAACCATATCCACAAAATCAACGTCCAGATATTTCACACGATCAAATTCGACGTTGTCAAGCAATATCTCCAGTTCCTTTAAACAGGGAAGCAGTGTATGATGGAGAGCATCTTCAACAGGAACAGTCTCTGTCATGTCGATAAAAAGAGACACCATGGTCGTGTCCGATGCCCTTGACGACTGCTTATCCTGAAAGGAGAGTGAGACGAGCTGGGGGGATAATTGGAGTATGGGAAGCAAGTCTTCGTCCATTATTGCATCAATGAAAGTGAGTGTAGTCAGGGAACAGTGGGAGCGAACGACCAAGTCGTGAAGGTGGAAGAGCGCGTCTATGGGACACACCATGACATCTTCTTCAGCCTTGACTGACGCCAAAGGTATCTGTGTCAAGGCTGGTAGCACTAGGCTACAAAGCAACCCTCCAAGCGAAGCTGAAAGTGTCTGAAGCGATTGGTGTACGATCTGAGGATGATATGGACCAGGTGATTGAGGAACGACGCTGTGGTGATGGTACGTAAATTCCAAAAGATTAGGCGCCGATGCGATGATGTCCAGGTACTTTGGTACTGTGTCGTGTTCAGGAAGGCGCCTTACGTCTGAAAATTTAACCAGATTCTCTGCAGGGAACGGAATGTGGGCTTCTGCGTGCATTCCTGTCAAGTCCAAGGTTTTTAACTTCGGAGCGATTTCGAACGTGTCCATGGCTCCAGGCATGGCATTCGGTGCACACGTCAAGTATACATCCTCAACGCGGTCGATTCTTCTGCGAACAAGAGACAGTCGAGGTAGGAAAGATGGTACGATAGCCAGTTCAACCGATCCCCAACGCTTCGAATGTGTTAAGAGAAGATCGAAGCACTGGCTCATCTCTTCAGGTTCATCAGCCCGATCGTCGGCGGCCTCCTCATGGAATCCCCAACATTTGAAGAAAAAATCAAGGCGGTGGTTCTGACTACGTTCCAAAGCTCGGTTAAGAAGAGCCATCATGTCCTTCTTGGGAGCTGGGATCAACATATCCCCTTTCTCCGAGCGCTTACGCTGCCAAGTGATCTCCAGGGTCGACCAGATATCAGGACACAGAAACTGAACTGCGTCTCTCCACGAGCTGCATACCTGACCGAGATGCCATGGCCCTGCTGCGATCTTGAACACGTTGAATCCAAAGACGTGGCAGGGGTCTGCGGCAGTGGGTTCAGTCTGCTTCTTCGGCGTCCAGCGCAGGATCTCGACGAGGATTTCAGAGGGTAAGCGACGGATGGGGGATAACGCCGCACGGTAGTCGTGCCTAATGTTTTTGAGGTGTGCCATCTTCGCCTCCAGAGATGCAGCTGCGCTTCGGAGGAGATCGATCTCGCTCTGGATTTCGCTAATGGGAGCGTCGAGGACCTCGATACGAGCCTCCAACTGAGCAGCTTGGAAGGCCGTTGGTACGGCATTGGTAGACAGTGGCGCGATGAGCTCTGGAGAATGACTGGATGTCGATACCCAATCGTATCTGGACAGCAAATCACGGAGGAAAGCGGGAGTAGACTGCTTTATTGACGTCATGGCTGAGACTGAAAAGCGGTTCAGTCATTGGATGGGCAACGGTAGGGAAAGATACGAGAGATCTTACATATGGCTCTGGTGGGGGATATTGATGTGCAGGGTACTATCGAAAGGCTTATGAGACCCGCCCCGACACTTGGAATGAAATAAGAAACAACGCGGAAGGACAATGGGTGAAGATGGCATCTAGAATACGGCAAAGAGACCCTGGCCGGCATTTTCCATATTTGAATTGGCTCATAGAGTTTCAACGACGCGTGAAGATCGTTCGAGATTGCAGTTTCCTTATGTTCAAAGTATCTCTTAACAGGTGAATCAGTTGATAGTCTCTGAGGTGCAAGGGAGGGAGACGTACAAGAGACGTAAACCTTAGGCTAGTTGTAATTGTCGCACTGGAAACGAGAACGTAATGCAGGGTCTCAGTTCATATGTTGCGGCGTCTTCTGTATTTGACGCAACCTAAATAACGGTGACAGAGATGAGAGGCGGTAGCACTGAGCCTGACGGTCGGGCGAATGATGTCACCATTTTAATTAGAAGTGATGAACGGCGTATTGCATAGAAAAGGTCTTCAAGCTTCAAGGCTGGGACCCGAGGCAGGAACAAGGAAGCTCATTGATTAGGACAATCTGTCAAGACAGCTGAGCTGATGCTTGGCAGGTGAAAAGGGCGAGTATCGTACCTCTGGCCAAATTTGAGCTTGTCGCTGGAACACTTGCAATGTACAATCGCCAGCCAATCTCTCGACAGAGGGCGTTCTCCAGAAGGCCCTTGTTGCTGCTCGATCCTCGGCAGTGTTAAACAGCGGAGGGTAGCTACACATCCGAGTGAAAGACGTTTCTAGTCCGAGGCCACAGCGAGTATAAGCCAATCTTCCAGAGACAAACACGTTAGATGCAGTGCGAGATGGCAGGAAGATGCCGATGTCAATAGAACATATAAGAGGGAAAAAATCTACAAGGAATTACATGAGAGGAATTGAGCAAATGGAATACTACTCATTGTTTCTGGAAAATGCTATCATTGAACTCTGAGTCATAACAGATATTTCATTATTCCAGTACTTGGTTTGCGTCGGAAAGGACCGGACACGGACCTATCATGCTTTGGCTTCTGCTTAAGATACGGCCGCAAAGCCATGGTATCGTTATAATTGTGCTGGGAGGTTTAAGAAAAAAAATCCAATCATATTGGCAATGCAACCTCTATATCGGTGAACAGCGAGCGGACGACGGGAGTGCAAAATGTTTACACGGTGTTGTCTAGTCGAAGACTGTTTGACCTATCTATAAGTAAGGTATGAACCGGAGAAAGAGTAACGTACGGAATATGTTTCCAATTCTAGCAGTTCCGAGATATTACGACAGCCAAAGAGACGATATAAAAGAGAGAGATGCAATTTTGATGGTGATGGCAGGGGATGTGAAATTGACCGGCCGGTAACCTAAGTTGGGCTCGTCGGCAGTATGGCCCGAAAGTCCGGATCCAGCTTTGTCTCCGCCCATCACCATGACAGACAGGAAGTCGCAGCCACCTCCACGAAACTCAAATACGATATCTTCTAGCTCTCGTCTAGCTCCTCCACCTCCATACAGCGAAGATATTGAACGTGGAGTGAACGAGACTAGACCTTTGTATTCTGGTAGGTTACCATTCTTTTCTTCGCAGATTCCTTTCATCATCTTGTTCTACAGCAAATCACGTTAGTTACACTGTTCCAACGGAAATTACAGAGTGAGTCCATGATTGCAATCTACCAGTTGAATAGTCTCCGAATGCCCGCTCGCTTAGCGCTTATCAATCAGCATCAGCGTCGTCATCTTGGTGCGTCGCAGTACTTCTTTTTCTTACAACGCCTAATTGTAATTGGAAGTAAAACTCTTCGAACACTACTTGTGTTTTCTATCCTTGCGATCGTCTTCACACTTTACCTCCGCGAAAGGAGGAATCATCAACTCATCCTTGACGGTCTCACATGGACCGAACTCACTGCATCAAACCGATGCCTCCGCTACAGCACCCGGGAATATTCTGCTCTGCTGAGGGGCGTACTGAACAACGGCGATGGTCTGCAGTGGTGCAAGGAGAAGGAGATCATCATTCACGGAATAGATTTCAGGAAGCCTACACATTGTACTATCGACGTGGATAAATCGGCAAGGAAAGCGTCATTTCCAGATACCAGATTGACTGATCTCTATCTAGGGGACCACCAGGGTTTACGGCCATTGGATCTTCAAGTCGAATGAGCCGCGTTGCTTGACGACATGGGAAGATTTCAGGGACAAGGTGCGTCTCTTGATTTTCTTTCGTGTTCTGGGACCTAATGCTTACATAACGTGCGATGGTCTCTTTAGGGATGTGCCGCCAAAGGATCGAAGTACCGCGTAAGTCCATTCAAGCTCATACATTTCCACCGATTTCATGTATTTCGAAGCGCATTGAAGCCCAGATGGGAAACCATCAGCCGCTATGGGATAATTGGCGCGAGATGTGTTCTACGACTCCTGCAGACTATGAAGGGCATCATTTTGATCGACCGGATAGCTGTGAGTGGGTAAGCTACTTCGTACTCCATGTGTATTCTATTACTTATGCTTAGACTTAGAGCTTTCTCGGTAGTGTAACGGGTGTCTGGTTTCTCAAGGACAAAAGTTGCTGATCCATATATCATCTCTCACCTTTACTGATTATCTTTGTACATTTAATAATGAAGGGCGTGGTGCTGCATCACCGGTAATAAACAACTTTATTTCGCTAGGTGATCATCTAGTTTCCTTGGATGGACCGCGCTTGAGATCTTGAGACCGGAGAAGGATACTAGCAATGAAGTCACGAGTGTCGGATGAGACGAAAATAGTAAGGTGGACTGTGAAAGTACAATATGAATCCACCAAAAGCCTAGCGACATGCACCGTGACGAAGTTGCGACTTTGTTGTGGGCCGCCGCCCGGAACAGCGCCGCGGTCACACATGACGATGCGTGACAGTAGATGCGTTAGCGGCGCCCCGCAGACGCAAAGCTGCTCTGCCCCCTCTACTTGGTCAAACTAGTACATGGTCCTCTGTTTTCGAAGTATTGACTGTATGCCTTAACTTTCTTTTTACCTTGGTCCTACACTGACGTTTTCTTTGCTTGAAGGACAGTCCTTTTGCAATGTCTAACGAAAATTTTATTTCGCGTCTCAACGACGACGTTCTGTTGGAAATATTCCTCCATTTATGTGCCGAAAAGTCCCGGAGTGTATATTGCAACTATCCGTACCCCGCTCTGCAATTGTCACTCGTCTGTTCACGTTGGCGTGCGGTGTCACTTTGCTCCTATCGCCTGTGGACAAATATCACAGTCCTTATCTCTACCACAGCGCCACGGGACGGCGAGCCAGGACCTGATGAGCGTGCTCGCCATGCCCCATTTCAGGAAGAGATCACGAATTTCTACGTACAGCGCTCGCACGGCTGGTTAATCAGTGTTTTTGTGTGCAGGAGCACACAATCTTGGTCGCCAAAAATTCCTCCTCTTTCTGAATGGGTCTTCCCAGTTAGCGATACGCAGATTTATCTGCTGTGTCAGGATACTGGCTGGGAGGAGATCAGTATTTTAAGCTGGTGGCATGGGCCCATGTAAGACTAAAGTTTACGTCGCTTGTTGGATATAGGAGCTCAGTGTTTGAAGGCGGTGCATACGGTAACGCTCCCGGGACATCCAAGCCTTTATACGCCACCTGCTTTTGCGCTGGCTTCAAATCTTCGTAGTCTCTATCTCCATGGCCATAACTGTTGTTATAGCATCGACAATGGATCATCGCACCCCGATTTCCTTTTCAATAAAATACGCTTGTTGGCCATTAATGGTTCTTCCACTCGAGGTGATATCGAATGTGGTAGCATTCTCTTGATACGGCGCGCTCTTGCGCGTTTCCCATATATCCAAGACCTTATACTCTCGGTCCCGCTCGTCGATCCCCACGAAAATGACATCCTACCAATCCTTTCTCTATCCTTTCTGACTTCTTTGACCCTCTGGGTTGACTACGCCTGCCAGGGCAAAGTGAAGTACTACTTATCCAATCTCTCTTTACCGTGTCTGCGTTCTTTCGCCCTGAAATATGTTAACAACATCATCCAGTACCCTTTTGTTGCGAAATCGATGGCTGATATCCTTGGCACATGCTCGCAGTCTCTTCGTTCATTCTCATTGGAGAAAGTTCCCATTCGAACTTCAAGTTTGATTGACATTCTTTCGGTTGTCCCTGGATTAACGTGCCTCGAGATCCGTGATCCGGTACTCGGAAGCTTCATCCCGTATTGTCTTGTCTCACAGACGTTGGCCGCCTACTTCGAGGCTAACCCCGTGTTCCTTCCGGACCTCGACGCCGTGCAGTTCATCTGGCAGAGGGAGGATACTGGGCGCGAGCTGGAAAAAGCGCTGATGGAAATGGCTGAGACGCGCAGAGCGTATGGGAAGTTGAAGGAGGTTATTATCGGGAGGCTCAATTCATACGAGGAATTGAGTGTGGATACAAATCGTCGGCTGGCGGCGTTGAAGCGGCGAGATTAACCGACGGACAGTTTAGGCATTGTCCTGAGGGACGCGTATCATTCTAAATAGTGTCCCATTAAAAGCTTGGTTAATGATTGTAACTCATACTCCTTAGAGAACCGTCTTATAGCTTTGTCCGAAATCGGCAAGAAATTCTGAGTCCTGTTGTTTCGTCAATCTCAGGAAGTCCCGAATTATTGGTTGACGTGTTGTTTTCTTATTTCGACTGGTTATTGGCGAGATTTCTTAAGTAGTCCCTGCCTGACGTCGCCCATCAGAGAACATCTGCAGATACTTTCACCTGCAGTGCCCAGGACTGGTTGAATAATCCTGAAAGCAAAAGATACCCTGCTATCTCTATTTCTTGAGCATAACTTTTTGTCGGATGATGTGCCTCATCTCATTCGCCTGAGAAAAGACATTTACAGACCTGCGACGGACCAACAGTTGAGAGCAATGAAGACGTGGTTCAAATCAGCATAGTAGCCTGACTATCGATCACTGCCCAATTTTTTCCAGTTGTTTCTTATAAACTGTTTCTAATCTCCAAGCGAGAGACGCCGTCAAGAGGTAGAATGCACGTTGTCATGCCACGCAATGTAGCCATAACACGCAACGAGGAAACAATATCACCTTCTGTAGTTCACCCTGTCATATTTCCGCAGCGGTGGTGAATGCAGTTGAGCTTGACTGAACATGTAACCCCTTGGCGGGGATTCGGGAGCCAAGGTCATCAATGGAAATTAGAGCCCCGCATTTGAGTCGCATGGCGTCGACGTCCATATGGTGAGATTTATGCAACACAGATTGCACTGAAAAGCGATGGATAGGAAATCGGTCAGAAGCAATTACTTGGAGTCTGCGAAGAGGCAAAGTAAAGCTACATCTGTTGGTCAAATGGTCATGGACAATGCAGAGATTGGTCACATGGCAAGCACACCTATAAGGAGTGGAATGAAAAACATGAACAGGTCCACACGACGTCGAATCACAGATTCTTAGCTGTCGTGCACCTTATTTCGGCCAGATGCGATGCACACAGAAACCATGAGAAGTTTTGAATTACTATGCGTAGAAATACAATTGAAACTATTGTACAGTGAGTCAGAAAAACTAACATTCAATGAAAGGATTATCGTGTGCATCATCCTGTATACCAGGCGTAAGCGGTAGAACTAAGTGAACAGAAGTGAAAACCAACTCGAATAGAGGCTATTTGCGTCGTAAAGATCCTTAGGGAAGAAAAGATAGTGGCGACGTCTGTGGGTCTCCACACGACGACATCAAAAGGCAGTGGAGCATAATAGGGACAATGCCAGGTACCCTGGTCCGAGCCATTTTGTTCATCGAACCGAAGGGAGGAAACTTTGGTGGCCGTTAAGTACGACGATAAGGCTCTGAGATAGACAGGGTCCCACATAACCCGCCCGATGTCAATACCCAGCTCAATCATGCCGGCCTCCCATGACGACGATGAGGAGCTATCCATCTCCAACACGAACATCGTCTTTAAGTGCACAAGGGTCCTGGCGACGAAGACAAGCTTGTGCAAGGATGACTAGAATATGACAGTCACATCGATTGACGAGGGTTAGTTTTCTGCGGTTCACTTGGAGTAAACCTCAATTATCCCGTCTAGCAGAACTTACTTCGCCTCTCTGCTACCACTGCAAGACAAAGTGTTGCGTCAAAATCGGTGATAGACTATAGGTTAAAAAAACTGACATGAACGAGAGTTACTCAGCTCGATAAGCGAGACCAGTGCAGTGAAAATGGGAGCACATTGAAGGTGACAGCTTGGAAGGAAGCCTAGATCAGACTCTCAATGATGGCGGCAGTAACCGGTGCGCACGATCCCTCGATGTGAATCCGTGGAAGCTCCAAATACAGAGCTTCAGAATGATTGGATGGCATCTTGCGAAAGCTTACACTGAGTATATCTTAATTTCTGTCATCACAGAACTTCGGTTTCCAAACTCTCCCTCTCTCTTACCACAATCTAGCTAACTTATTTGTTCCCTTTGTATTACCCAGCGCATACTGCGACCGCTACTTACTACCAACCTACTACTACATTCTCGACAGGGACAACAAATAATGCTTCCTCTGAGTTTTCAGTCTGTGCCGAGCTCAAAATTCGCACGAAATATCAACAGCCAAATTCAACGTTGTTTCTGTGAACAGTTGAAATTGGAGGACGGAGCGGGAGCCACGAGTCCGGCCGTCCGACCAGTCCGAGTCCGACGATGAATCTGGAACATTACTACAGCTTCAACCAGCACCATAGCCTTGAACAGAACAGCAGAACAGCAGTATGGCGGCCCGACGATCCCGGCTCGCATTCCCCATATAGGATGGAGGCTGTCCTTGCGCCACAATGAAATTTTAAATAAGTTCGGGAGAACGTTGAGAGAACTAGGTTCTATCCTGCACTCACATACGTTCCTATCCTGGCGCAAATATCTCGTTATTCCATCTCAAAATTTGAAGGATGATATATATATTGGATTTATATGACGCTCAAAGGGCGTCTGTCAAGTTCTTTGCAGCTGTCTTTAGGAATGCCATTTCCGTCGCGAGTTCCTGCTTTTGTCTGGACGTATCATCTCACGAATTGAGCAGGCTCCAGACAAGGTGAGTCATTTTTAGTTTTCGGGTCAGCCGTTAACATCAAATTATCATTCTCTCCTTCTGATGCTGTTCGCATGACAGAAAACTCCACAGCACATCCGGAACCGGTTCAACAAATTATTACTTGGACTATGACCTCGTATATCGGTTGTGTTCTATCGAGTGGGTGGTTCTGAATGACGTTGGCGTAGCACATCCTGATCATGAAACAGGTCACGCATCCAGGACGCACCCCGTCACATTTATCGCACCATTTATCGAAGGCATCCACTGCAGAAACGCGGTTTTCTCGGGTTGGCTCCCAAATACACTGGCCTCAATGGTGGGAATAGCCTGGACGATGTCCCATTCGATCCAACACTGTACGCACCTACGGTACGAGCACATCCTCCAAATAAATATCCGGAACGGACTGGGCGTAAGAAAGCACTTTGTGTAAATGGACCTTTCCGTTCCATGTGATTGTTACTAGGGCGCTAATCACATTTAATGTAGATCGGTATCGACTATTTAAGTCGTCAAGGACACTGCAAAGAGCTTGGTCAACTCAAGGGTTGTATCAAAGACGCTGAGAATATCAGCAGCTTTCTATTTGGTAGTGTTGTTTATGAACACCCGTCGCGAAGAACGCTGACAAACTCTGCTCTTCAGAATTCTGGCGCTTCAATTTCAAAGGGAAAATAGAGATCAAAGTTCTCAGAGACGATAGTAGTAACCCCGACGAAATCCCTACTATGAACAACATTATTAATGCTATGCAGTGGCTCGTCGATGATGCACGTCCAGAGGATTCATTGGTCTTTCATTGTAGGTATTTACTTTCTCTCTTTCGCTGCTTTCTGAGATCTGAGTATCTCGTACTCCCAGTTTCTGGACATGGCGGCCAGATACTAGACAAGAACGGTGACGAGGTAGATGGATACGATGAAGGTTCTTCCTTCGATACCTTTCCTTTGCCATTACGGTATCTAATATCCCTTGTTCTAGTAATCTACACTGTCGATGGCGACTATATTCTTGACGACGTGTCTCTGAGCTTTTATGAGCGTTTCTTTGCTTGACATTTCTCTTCCAGAATATGCACGAGGTCCTGGCGAAGTCACTTCCTCTAGGCTGCCAACTTACGGTATGCATCTTACATTGTAATTTATACGTACCTAACTAGCAAATTATCGTTCAAGGCACTCATTGACGTAAGTTTTGCGATCCCAGGTTACTTTTCACACTGATGATATATGGGACAGTGCTGTCATTCTGGAAGCGCTTTGGGTAAGCCTTTCGAGTTGAAAACATCAGTCGGCTGTGTTCTTAATTCTCCTTGAATTGTGTTAGATCTACCTTACGACTGGGTACTGCATTTTCCAGACATCTTGTGGCTGCGCCTGACGGCCTTCCATTGTTATAGCACAACGTCAAGGGTTTTGTCCCAGGTACATCCGTCACGACAGAGTGGTTTGAACACAAGTCCACTGAAGCCAAAGTTGTAAGTCTCAAGCACCTCATTTTATACAAGTAAAGAGGTGGTTAATAATACGCAGATATGCCTTTCCAGTTCTGAAGATAGCATGAGAAGTGTGGATTCCGCTCAGGGAGGTGCGCTAATAAATGTGAGTTTCTCACACATACGATAACATGGCATGAAATGCTCGAGCATTGTAAAGACCTTCATAATGTCCCTCAAGCATAATGCGTATCCGACATACAAGCAGTTTTTCGACTCGATCAGGTTAAATTTTCATTTTAAGACTGCAGAGCATGATGTTCATTTATTTCTTTTTGTTCAGGAAAATCATGATAGGCAAGCACAAGCAGAAGCCTCAAATATCTTGCTCCAGAGATATTGTAAGCCTCCGTCCCACTTTCCCCCGTCTTTTGTCTTATTCACTTGTGATCGTAGGATACAGACAGCATATTTGTTCCGTAATGCCACGATGCCCTTGATTTTGCCTTGCCGTGAGCTGTGCTGTATAATCCTCCTTATCTGCTTACCTTTATTGCGTAAAACAACTCTGCGTATCTGTTCTTCTGATAATATGAAACGAATTTGATTTTCCGATGGAACTGCGAGAACTCGGGTTGATAGGAATGGTACGTATTCTGTCCACGGTCAGTCCTTCAAAGAATCTGACGCAGTCGCATCATTATCATGGTCCGAGCCGCTTCGAAGTTTGAGTCAAGATTTTACTGTAGGAACCCACTTGAATGCATGCTAATAATTTGGGAACATTTATATCAAGGAATATGTGCATCGAAGCATGGAGCTACTATGCAACAATAGGACTGCCATAGTAAGGATCACATGGAAATTATAATTTTTACCGAAGCAGTATGTCCAGTACTTGAAGAGATGTTTTAATGGTATACATCGAATCATGGATAAAATCACCAAATGCTTATCACGTTCCAGATTGGAACGGTGAACGCGGAGCAATGATAGTGCGCAAACTTGACGCGTCGAATTTTGGGTAGACACGCGTTAGTCACAGTCACGGGCCACGTAATGAAGCTTTCCGTTACGATTTCTCGACGATTTCAAAATCCCGCTCTCCCAACTTTCATCTTACCGCATATAAGTCTCGAAAGAAACAGGTCGGTTCTGACGACCAGGAAAGTATGGCACCTCGGCATGGATGCAAGCGACCCCCAAATGCTCCTGCTGCAGTCGTCGGTCGATAGATTCACCATGCTGCCGAAGGACGTCCCTTTCGAGTTGGGCTAACAGGGATGAGAGCGTTTTTTCGGAAGATTTTTGGGAACTTAGATTCTCTCGACTTCCTTCACTTTGCATGTCTGACGAGGGGTCTGACTCTCCGAGGTGCCCTCTTTGACAAGGCGTTTGTCGCTGGGTAGAAGGCTCTGAATGGCTCTGAACGGAAATGTCGTTGATTTACCAAAGCCTCCAGAGGGCAGTCAGAGCCGGTATGGGTTAGTCTCTAATATGAGACTAGGTCCTATGCGCGTTATATTCTGCTCTATCGATGTTATTTACTTACATGTATTCCGTGATGTCCTGTATCCTGGAAGGCGGCCCTAGAGTAGAGATAGCAGCCTATCGTAGGGTTAGCTGGGAAGGATAATTGTACGCCGTAACCTCACCCTTATCTAGAAGGCCATGATTGATACTTGAATTACATCTAGATCCTATGGGTGTCATACTTCAATAAGACACATCGTGGCACTGGGTTACTAACACTAAGAATATCAGTCGATATCGAACTCCTAATTACGGTGAAAGTAACTGGACACCGAGTTTGCGGAGTAAGCCCATGATTCTAGTTCGTAGAAAAGTCTTTTCTCCTTCTGTTCAACGGAGAATGAGGCGTGTTATGAGAAAAACGGAGACGAGAGGCCCTTGCCCGTACGCAGATGAGCCATATCGATGACTGTTTAACCATGACCTATCGGATGTCGCTGCTCGGAGTTGTTATCCTTGAGAACGGTGATCATGAAAGAATCAGAAAGGCTAGCTGCGTAGGGCTGTATCAGCTTCATCTCTAACTCGTTTATCGAGATCATGCGCGAACCTTCATGTCTCTGCATAAGGGCGTGCGCATAGCATAGAGCTTCCAGCCTTATCGGTAGACTACAAATAGGGTACCCGGTTTTCGAAATGTATCGCATCGGAGGAAGCCCAATGGTTAAGGGATGCGGACCTCCAAGAAAGTCGATCAAAATGCGTTTAGTGATAGTGGGAACCTCAATTGGCGAGCAAAGCCTCAAAACGATAATCGGGCCTGTGGTATATGCATTGTCACCGATTACTTTGGACAATTCGCGGCGCCGTAGTTTGAAAGCTAGTCGGTAGTAACCTCCAAGGAGTAGGTTTTGTGACTCATTGCACTGTTCAAATGACACTGAGCCTGGAGTCTAAAAGAAGAAAAGAGGAGGTTTACCTGTCGGAACTTCAGCATTGTCGTCGACATTCTCCAGGGTCTCGGCATTTGGTATACTTGGTCGAAACAGAACTGCTGGACAACATCGTGTATCGTTGACTTCACGTGTACGCGTGTATGAGGATGGGAAGACGTCGCCTTTGACATTATCCGGCGACCGCGCCGACTGCGCGCAGCGGGATATGTCTCGACCCTCCAGACACCCACGCCAGGTGTGTACCACGCATAATGGTGAATGCGTATAGGTGAGAATACATCTAAGGTGGGTGACGAATGATCGTGAATATAGGACGGCATTTACATAGATGGGGCGGGATTCGAACCTTGAAGCTGAAGCTTGACCGATCGTCTCTTCTTCAAAAAGTTCAATTTGATAACAAAGTGGTCGTATCGAGGACGGGCGACTACGGGCGAAATGAAAGTTGGGTACACAAAGAGAAGGCTCGAGTAAAGAGCGTACCTCTGTTATTGAGTGTACTTTCGAATGTCAGCCATCGACTGATGGCTTGAAAGTTCTAGTAATTGCGCCAGATCCTCTCATGCAACTGTTACAGCAGAGATGATGATCATTATCGCTGTCTCCACACAGTCTTCCATCACGAACCAGGGACTCTTAGTTTTGATTTCCATAGGACGACCTCAGCATGACGTAGGATCTAGGGACTAGCTTTACCGATATAACCAGCAGAGGAGACACATGCTACATACAGATCAGCGATGGTAAGACAAATGAGGAGAAATGGGCATACCTCACGCATGGATTAAACAACCCAAGTCGAATAAGCACCTAGAACGATGAGCGTCGGATTTATTCTGCTGCGGGTAGCTGCCGGCCATACGTTGGAGGCTATACCGTCCATTTTGTCCACAGATGCCCTGTAGCAACAGGGAATGGTTTTGTACACAAATCCCTGTAACTACAGGGCGCAAGGTTTGTGTACAGGTCAGGGACGGGTTCAGTCCACAGCGCGGAACCTCTGTAACCAGGCTGTCACGCTTAGATTTCCCACGCTTTCCTGTATCCTATGCTCCGCCCTCCCGCTCGTCATACCCCGCCCTGCGCTCTTTCTATTCCCTATTTGTATCGATATTTATTTTTGGGCTTGATCTTAGCATCTTTTTGCTATATGATGGGATCTCTGTGCCTAGGGATAGTCCCTTCCTCGATTTACTTGTTCGATCCGACAGTCTTCTGTGCCTCTTCTTGATTTATCCCGATATATCCTCTGATTCTTGTTCCAAACTCTCCGAAAGTATGTCGGGGTGGGTACGGCCGGGTCCCCCTGTATCAGTCTCTGCGATATGTGCGCTCGGTCATGAGCCTAGACCCAAACTAGTTCAGTGAACAGCGAACTGTCTGTTCACAACTCTAACGACAGGAAAAGTTACAAATAAAAATACGGGAAATATATCTAGCATACTTTTCCGACTTCTCAGCAGTTGCCACTGTGAGCTCAGACATTTATCCTGCGCTGTGAATAGATGTCCCAATCCTCTCGTTAACATTTTCTTGTGCACAGAGGGTCTTCCTGGTGTGTGTACAACTGCGCCTAAGTTGTCCATAGCTCACTTTCCTGTGTTGTGCACAAGGTACTGCCATACCGCCGAGTCTTCCTGGTTTGTGTACAGCTGCGCCTACGTTGTACACATCTCACCTTCCTGCGTTGTGGACAAGGCCGCCACATTATTCGGGTACGTCCCTTTATATATTGCCATGCTGGCGCCTTTCGTTTGGTGCACCTGAATCCCCATGTCCCTCTCAGAACGACCAACCTCACATCCTCAGAGACTTCCTCTCGCTGCTCCGACTGTCGAGAGTGAGATAGATGCCGATACGGCGGCTCTTTTTGACTTTGACTCTTTGTTTGAAGACCATTCGACTCCTTTCTCTTCGTTTGTCAATTACTTCTGTCTCCTTGACTCAGTTTGTTCATTACTCTCGCTGTGCAGAAACGTATTATTCTATCATCCGTATAATGATATACACACCATCGAAGTGTAAGAGCTCTTTTTACGCTATTTAGTCTCTTTGTTCACTCTATACCCAGCGCAATCATCGGAGTCTTACCCATTCCAGGGTTCTATGAATACGCGATCCGACTCGACTATTCCCCAGAACAGCGACTCTGGCTTGCCGAACGTGGTCCCAAATTTGAACGTGCTGTTTGCCGCAATCGGGTCATTCCCTTTTTCCGACAAGTTTGGCGTGATTGGTTCGTTGAGTGGCCCGGCGCAATTCAAAGTACCCCTACGCAAACAGAGAAGGAGTTCAAGCAGATGAGGGCCGATGAGGAGCACAGGAAAATTGTATGTCTTTCTCTTGTCAAGTTCGAACTGCCCTGCTCATTTGTAACTATTCAGGAAATTTTTACCTTGTACATAATGGGCCTCAAAAACCGATGGATTGAAAATGGGCCCCCGCCTCAGAATTGGACTCAGGCGAGAGTGTTCGCAAAGCTGCAAGAGCTCGAGGAGATGATCACGCGGCGATTCAAGTCGGTAGAGCATTACTTTGTGGAGATCGAGGAGCGTTGGAACGTAGAGGATTTAGGTCTATAGATAGTACACTTGCTTCGCACATCAAAACCTTTTTACAATTTCATGCATTTCAATACAAATACAATAGAGCGCAGTAAGCAGTAAAAAAAAAAAAGTTTGATGTGAGAACTACTTTGCTACATACGACGGTCACGTAAGTCAAGGTTGATCGTAGGATCAAAGTCGGCTGAAGAGGTAGGCAAAGAAGCCGTTACTTCACTCCACTGGGTCGCTGCGCTCGCGCAAAGGTCTGACCACATGGCGGCCTGCCTCAGTGCGTACGCCTTTTTCCCCGGTGAGCTTGCACGTGCAGCTCGGTCCTCCCACACGTTGCAGTAGTTTTGGAAGGTGACTTCGATCCGACGGATCTCCTCCGTCAACAAATCACACTCCTCCTGCCAGCGCTGGGCGCGAGCGCGAGACTTGCACCATTCAATACGTAACGCTTAATTAAAGGAATGTAAGTACGTGAGTTTCAGCGAAGTCAAGATTGATTGACCTTCTTGCAACCCTTTCTCACCTCCCTGAAGATTCGTCTTCCATATCCACGACAACGTGCGTTGTCCCTCGGAGGTCCCCTCGTTATACGAATCCAATCCACGTACATCTTCTGGCTTGAGGGGTGATAGAGCTCCCTTCCACTCCTGGTGGCCTAGGGCCGCAGATACAGCCTCCAAAGCGTTATAAACACGTCGGTATCGTGCCGCGTCTGCTTGAATCTTGGTCTCCACCCTATGCATCAGGACATTTGCTTTCGTTCCGTATCGCTGTCCCCTGGAAAACCGTTGACGCCATATCATCAAATATGATTTCAATAGCAGATGATCACGTAATGTTGCCAAAGTATCGTGTGCCTGAGCAAGACGTAGTCGGCGCTCATCGTTAATGACCGTATTTTGAGTGGAGGGATGTACAGCATTGAGCCGCAGTGCATGAGAGGGAAGGTACAACGGGACCTTGGAGGCATGCACTTCGACACCGGGGGCACGACGATCGTCATCCCTGGCCCGTAGCAACGTAGTCCTTGGCATGTAAGTCTTCTGTACGTCAATCCAAGCATCAATTTTGCGAGAGATGCGATTAGCCTGTTGTTGCACTCGGGTGCGTTGGAGATCAGTCGAATGAGTTCCGAGCCCGTTCATGTCATCGATCAGTCGTACCCTCAAAAGTTCGTTAGACTACGACTGTTAAGCGCTGTTGTGAAGACATACTGGGCTTCCTCCAATTGCAAACCCTGAGCGATGAATTCGCTAGGGCTAACGTCGTGACGGATTTCAATCTTAGTTTCCTGTTTCTCTTCCCTAGCTAGCTCAAGGCGTACTGCATTTTCCGTGACAGCTGGATCCATCTTGCATGAGTTAGATTTATACTATCCAGATAAATGACTTACGACGTAAAGTCGGGGCGAAAGGATTAGGCTTTGTCCGATCCATTTCCCAGCTCAAAACCATGGAGCGCCACTGGACAATGGCCTCCGCATGCTCCGTTTGTAGAGCGTCTTCGTAACTCATAAATTCGAGTACATGCTCTGCGCGCGCGCTGAACGCATCCCAAAATCTTTGGCAAATTGTCTGTGCTACTCATAGCCATGAGATGAAGCCTTGGCAGTAGCAGTGAACTACGAACCCATAATAACAATCTTGCGCCAATTATAGTCACCAAAATGATCATCGAGTGTGTCTCGCCGTGATCCCGGACCCATCTCCTTGGTGCTGTTCGCCAAAGCATTCGTCGCGGCCCAAGTTCTCTCTGGCGCCTCTCCGTCTGTTTGTCCAACCTTTGCCAAGAAGTTGAAGGAGAAGTCGTTGCGACACTTGAGGATATGCGCTGGTAAATGAAATTTTGGTACAAGATAGAGGATGTTGCGTTCCAGTTGATCGGGTTGCAGTTCGGACGGATACTTGTTGATGCGTGCAAAGAAGTTCTTGTGCCATTGGCATGTGATATCATATGAAATCACGAGATCAGGCGGCGTACCGCAGGCAAGTGTTGACAACACGAAGTAATCCATGTTGATGTACCTAGTAGATGTTTTAGTATATGATTGGATCATTCGTACATTCTTACCTTTCTCCCTTTTGAAGATCGCCGACGGATAGAGGAAGCTTCATATCATGGCGACCGCAAACTACGGCCCCAACGCCGGTCACTGCCGCTCCTTGACCGCCTCGGCTATTCGCGAGTTTGACAGCGTCGTGATTGTTACAGGTGCTTTTTTCTTCGGCCGGAATTATTTTGCCATATTTCTCGAGAAACGATTGAAAAGTGGTTTCGTCCACAAAGTAGGCGTAGCCATGGTTCAAGCTGGGATCATTATCTTCGCTAGATACATTCAGGCGGCGCAGCCGGAAGTTGGCATCAACTGTGAGAAATAGGCGGTATAACCAACGTTTTGACCTGGAACAATCTCTGAGATCAATAGTACAATGACTTCACTCGCTGTGGCTTACCTGTTTTCCATCCACCCCGCTGGTAAATTCACATGAGGATGGGGACAAGCTGGACAACGTGGCACCAATTCCCCGGGTCTCGTCGCTGAAATTCCCCCTGGTTCATGTCCACGGCCAAAGCGCTTCAGACAGCGCAAGTGGCGCCATTCACGTATTATTCGTAAAAATGTATCATACCGATCCTAGCGCTAACGTGAGATGTGAGAACGTAAATGGAACCAACAGACGTACTGGAGGAGTATTCAGCCCTGTGTTGTCCGAGAGCCGGGCCAGTGTGTGATAGAATTCATAGGCAGAAACCTTGGACATGAAAGATAGGACTTGAAACAAGTGCAGAACGCGAAATGTCGCAGCAGTTTGAGGATAAATTGTGGTCGCGGGCCACAGGCGGCTCCTAAGCAATTGGACGTGCCGCTCAATGGATTGCGTACAATTGCAGAACCCCATCTGCACGGTGTGAATGCCATCCACGTCAATGACTACAAATGATTTGATGACCGCGGGGAGGATACATTTCTGTCCCAGTCGGTGTCCTAGCTGGATTATTAGACCAAGGCTAGTGAGAGTTGTCTTCTTAAAGTAGGTACCCGTCCATTCCTGAGAATGGGAAGTCAGATAGGAATACGCCGCAACAGATTCTTCACTTCACCTCGACCTTATGAAAAGGAATGGCCTGGTGACCACCCACAATGCACCTAGCACAGAGCATTCGTCCATCAAAACAAGAGACACAGCGATAATGGCCTTGTTCGTCATGACAAGCATGACATCGGTCGATTCCTGAAAGTGGCGCTTCCAGACGCAGGATCTCCGCCATAAATTCCTCGCGTTGGGAGGTCCATACCAACAGTGGGTGATCCTAGTTGGAATTCAATGATAGACGGCTCTTGAAAGATGATTCCACTTACACCTAAAGGCCTAGGGCGTCGTGTTCCTTCTGCCTCGCCGTTTGCGACCTCAGCGGGAGCACTATAATCGGGGTCCAGAAATGACATCCTAGACATACTGGCCAGTATGGAAGTATCAAAGAACATGGGTTCCGGAGGAAGCAAAGGAGGTTCTTCGACATTCCCAGCAGACATAGGTACTGACTGTATCGCGACAGCCATTGTTCGCACACTGATGCCAGAGGAGTCAACTCGAGAGGAGTAATCCGTGTGATGGTGATAAGTCTGCGATGAGCGTGGTACCCGAACCCGAACTTCGTCTTCATCACTGGCTTCATCAACAATGTCCACTGCTGCACGGCCCCCTCTTTTCTTGCGACTGTAATTCATGAGGTCAAGTTAAACGATTAGAGGGACAAAGGGCGTTGAGAGAGTTATCTCTTACGATTGACTCACCCAACTTTAAGTATACCACGTGAAATATTCTTTTAGGGCTGGTTGAGGTTGTAAGCATGTCGCGGTGGGTGTCGTACTCGATTCCGTCGACATATGGCCGTTGATGAACCGACATACAGCCAGATTTTCTCCGAGGATCTGATTGGAGGAGGAAGTAGAAGCAAAGAGGAGTCCCATTTAGGAAAGACCCTACTATGTTTCACGTGTGAGTCAAACATACAGTACAACTATTTAAAAGTCGTTATCAGCAAGCTTGCGCGGTTTGGGAGTCTTTTCGCTCCTCCGGAAAGAACCCCCTGACGTCCCTCCCTCCTGCCCACAGCCTTCTTCTGCCTTACTCTCCCCCCCCCTGCCTTCCGACTCTGCTCGCTTCCTTGCCTTTCTTTTCAATATACCTTCCGCATAGAACGGAGCCCAAAATTCGAGCGTCTGAACAATCAAAGCAAGGTCCTGCATACAGGTCAGCATCCATTCGGAGAAATAGGACCTACGTTAATCAACTCACATTTTGGCGGCATGTGTTCCAGTGTTCACAAGCTTCTTGGTCCTCAGGGTCCGGGGATTGGAGCTCGGTTCGAAATCGATCATGCCAGACCAGCCACAGTTGTGATTGGAATTGAGCATATGCTCGCGGTTTTGTACGAGCACTTCTCTTCACACGGCGGTATTCGAGGAGATAAGGTCGCAGGAAACGCTTTTGGACTGGAGTGATGGGTGGAAAAGCCGACCTATAGTAGTTCAGGGTAAACCTAGGACTCCATAAAGAATGGCAAGTACTCACATTTTTCTGCTTCAGTTCAAAGTGGTTGTGTTAACGGGGGCTAGTTCTTTCTAGAGTCATCGTTGCTTCTTTTTGAGGGTGAGGAATTCCTGTCAGGTGCATGAAAGTTCTCTGTTTTGTGTACAGAACAACATCCTCACTTGTGCACAAGTACGACCGGTGGACTAGCAGATGACGGTCATTTCTGTTGGGTGCGTGACAGTTCTCTGTCTTGTGTACAGAATGACTTCCTGACTGGTGCACAAGTACGACCTGCAGGCTAGCAGATGATGGTCATTTGGCTCATTTCCTGTGCAAACAAGTAGGCTCCCTGATCTGTGTACAAGTGCTCGCCCTGGTCAGTGCACAAGTACGACCGGCCATTCGGCCAAGGGGTCTTGCCGTGTCGGATGCCGAATCAACTCTTCGTTTCCCGTCTAGCATGGTTACGCCCAGGCGCGCCCCCATCGAAGAAGCAGAGCGTCGAGAGGCTCACAACGCCTGCAGCAGACGCAGCTATGCCAAGTAATTTCATTTTTTAACCTCCTTCCATGATTTTCAATGAATCCCCCAGGAATCGCCTTTCAATCAATCAACGATGTAGAGATACCTATCACCGGCAGAAAACGCACCCATCCAAGGCAAACAGGTGAGGAAGATCGCAATATTGCTCTAATGGCACTCCTCTGACAATGTACCAGACCCTTGGAGCCCCTTATTCGGAAAGCTGCGCGCCTGGTGGACATTGAGGTTAATAGTGGACACTCTCATACTCAGTACGTTATTCCACGCTTCTGCGCCTACTCTCCCTCACAAGTCGGTAGGCGGAGCTCGGAATTGGCTGAGGCTATGGACCAGGTTGAACGGCTTTCTGCGCGGTTCAGAATAATCACAAGCGGATCCCCAAAACGGCACGCATGCATTATATACAAGGAATACGCACGGACGATGACCGAGGATCACCCTAAAGGCTGTCGCAGCCTTATCAATAATGCAGTCCTGGAGATCTCATCCCTCGAACAATCCCTTCAAGAGTACGAGAATGTCATACTCAACTATGCTGGCGTCGGGAAGGAAATGAAGCGGTATCGTTCGGTCTGGGAACCCATACAAAGGTTGGTTTGTTGGTTGGAAGAGATGCTATGCGAGGCCATGATCAGTCCGGAAGGTTTAAGGGAGAAGTATGACAGACGCGAACTCGCGTTTAGGGCACTCAATCAGGATTGAATTGTCGTAGCTACTCAAATAAATTCTCTCTGCCACATAAGCCGTTTATTGCCATATGCAAATCTCAACTCCTGAGGACCATCAATACCTGCTCGCCAAATATCCTCCAGCCAACGAACCAAGCATCTGATCGGCTCTCCTGCCTTCGACAATTTTTTCTGCTGCTCACTGGAACCATCAGCCTGGAATGCCTTGGCAACCACCTCAGCATAGCTCTTTTGTAGGCGGTACAAGTCATCCAGGGGATCAACAAACAGAGAGAGCTGGCCTTGTCGTCGAGAGTTACTTTTAAAATAAAGTCGCAGGACAACTTCGACGTAGTCGTGGGGCATCTTGCCTTTGAGAAGGTCCTCGAACTCTTGCACGATGGCTCTGGCATCCGCACCAAATTTTGGAAACAGATCTGGAGGAGGTGCAGGCTTGGGTGCAGTAACAGGGCTAAAAATATCCATTATTACCACAGAGAAATAGAAGATATTTGAGAACACAAACACAGATACAACCTCGTACTGGTTTGTGTTGCGTAATCTCTTGAGGCAAGTGACCAGCTTCGTCTCTACTACAGAAGAGGCTGACTCCTCCGAGTCAATTTTGGGAGCGGGCTCGCCTGCGATTCTGAAAGTGAAATTATAAAGTGGAATTGTGAATAGACGCAGAGTTTGTTACCCCTGGGGACGATAAACGGCTTTGCGTCGAACAGATATATCATGTCTGTTTCTGAGTGGAAACAAATGCCGTCAGGAAACGCTGTAAGATAATTCATCAGGTACATACCTCACATAATAACGTTTACTCTTATCTCTGATAGCCTGCCGTTTTTCTGCAGGGGTGCGATATTTTTTCGGTGGTGCCATTCGACGACGTGGGAGGAAAAGGACTTCGTAACGGCTTGATCAAAGTTGCTCTCATACCCAATTGGCACTTTCATCTGATCGTCTCACCGTATCATCGTTTGTGTCCCTTCTGCCCTCCTCTTGTATGGTATGTACTCCCAAATATTCTAGATGATAATAACTATTGGTGGCAGAGGTTCTCTGAGTGATATGAGGTGGTATACTCCACTGGTACATGCGTAAATCCTAAGCACTATTTACTTCGTCTACCCTTTCTACCTTGATTTCTGACAATTATTCATACCTCATGAATCACAGGAAACGTCAAGAATGAGACCTGCCACAACGTGAATGCCTACAATCCACTCGGGAATTTGTTCATACCTACTGGGGTTTCTGACCATCTTCACAAGGATACGTATCCGTATGTATCAATGTAGCCACCATTCATTCAACTACAATGCCCAGGTTTTCTTCGCTGATTATGTGATAACCAGCTTGCGTCCGACAGTACTCAGACTCGCCTGTAACGTGCTTTCAATAATGGAACTGGACGAGCCCCTATCAATGTACCATACCTCACGTGGCTGGGCAAAGGTATTTAAAGTTCCCACCACTGTCTTCCTCTTGCCATCCTTACCATGGCTTGTCTTTCATACACGATGGTCAGTTCATTTCTTCTATGTCGACCTCAAGATTTACCCAAAATTTCCTAGTCTCAATCCAAGTACCTACAAACCACGCATATGGATGGACTAAAGACAGAGCACAATGTAAGTTCCTTGCCACCTCAGTCGATGTAGAAATTTTCCAACCCATTTTGAATATCAGGTGGCTACTCAGTTCACCCGTCAACGCTTGGCGTTCCTTTGGGATCACATCGATGAATACGTCGACGCGATATACAGCGGCCATGGCGACGCCTGGTTCGATGACATGTTGGGGAAATACATGGCTCAATTTCCGGATGCGGTGCTCAACAAACGCACATCGGGAGACCGGTTGCATTTCTACAGCATCAAGTCGTTGAAAGATGTACGTTTATATCTTCCCCGGACTTTCTTAAGTACGCTCACACTGTTGTGTTTAGGATCTGTTAAAATGGATGGACAACCATGGCTGCGCACAGGTAAAGACTGGATACGCCTGCAACAAGGAGTTCAACACGACTCTCACAAGCACCCGCGAAGTCACCGCCACTACCATTGAAGAAATGTCTGCCGGTGGAAGCGACGTTGCCACTGCTTCTGACTCCTGCACGTCAGAGGAAACGAGCTCCGTAGATGAGCTGAGCAAAGAGGGCACGGAAACGTTGAGTACTCTTGACGCCCAAATCAAAGAGTTGGAACAGTTGCATGCTAAGCTTCAGGAGGAGAGAAATGAAGTACGCGTGTGTGCCATTGATATATGGCTTGAGGGAGTTCGTCTCATGATGAACTCGAACTAATGGTCAACTCGCTTCGCTAGAATACACTTCTGTACCCGTTTCAAAATGTCATCTTTATCTGTTATATGTTTGACGCACGGAAAAGTTTTACATTTCTTGATGCAGTCGCTTCTTGGTCGCTTCTCAAGTAAACGTAAGTAAAAATAATTTCATCTGTACATAGTAAGCAGGAGCCCCGCAAAATAGAAATTGGTAAAACGAGGCAGGAAATGTTTTATTGAAGTGTTCCTGTTAATTCATGTCCTCTCGAGAATAGTAATTGATGACCGGAATTGTATGAGAATGGCCTGAGTTGTGCACCAAAGAGCCAAGAAAAAAGAGAATCACACTGAGCTGACAGGTAGATCCGCTAGAGAACGCAATTAGAATAGTGGCAACATGTACCAGGAGCCTGAGTTGTGCACAGAAGAGCCAAGAAAAATGAGAACCGCATGGAGCTGACAGGTAGATCCGCTAAAGTGGGCAGTGGAAACGTGTACGAGGTGCCTGAGTTGTGCACAAAACAGCCAAGAAACGTGTACGATGCGCCTGAGTCGTGCACCAGCGGGATTGATGGAATCGAGTTTCAAACAAACTGGGCAAATAGATCTGTCAGATTCATATCTGGAGGGCAGGCATTATATACAAGCAGCTTGCATTGTGCACAGAAATGCCAAGAGACCCAAGCTTCTGACCAACTAGATGAAGAAAACTTTCGGAAGTGTGTACGAAGGTGAGGACCATAGATAAGTGACTGGCATTGTGCAAAAGTAGAGCAGAATCAGGCGAGCTATGTCCCAGAAATAGCATTGAAATAGTGAACAGCTGTGAAAGCTCCCTGAGTTGTGCACAACTGGTATTGGATGACCCGAAAAATGGGGATCAGTTAAGAGAAGCCATGTGTAGAAGCAAAGAACCCGTCTGAGTTCAAGTAGGAGAACAACGTCGATCATTCACCTGAGAAGAAGTCGCATGTACTATGTAGAAGCCGAAAAGAAGACGAAGCGGTTGAAAATCATCTTCGGATCTTCAGGGGCAGATCAGACGTCAAAATGAAAATCGGCGCATCATACGACAATCCTCGTTCAAAATTATACAGAAGAAAAGACAAGTAATATACGCACCTGAGGACCAGGAGGGACAAGGGAGGGAAGGGTCAAATTCATCCTAGTGATATCTGAATAAGTGCCGAACAATCCACAGAAAGGATTATATTAAGCTACGAGTAAGCTTTTCATCGGGTGTTGCCACAAAGCCTCAGCTCTGGATCGACTGTAAAATCTAAGATATAATATGTAACAGTCTTTTTCGGCTGCTGCAAGCTGCTGTACTTGAGCTTGTTTAATGTCGCCTAGTAAATGTTGCATCAATGTTGCATGGTAACTAATTGCGAGCTCAGATCAAGATAGCGGGACACAAATTGATATTTGGGGGATGGTGGTAGGTATGGGACACTTGACAAATTGGGAGTAACTACTACGGGCACTGGATATGAAGAAGGTACAGCGAATCAAGAGAATATCTACAGAGAAAGTATAAAAGTGAATTTACATGCCAAGAAAGATGCAAAGATAAATAAAAATGAGTAAAGACCGTGATGAAATGAGCGTGAAAGCGGATGATAAATAAGACAGGATATAAGTCAAATTGATTGACACAATGGCTAGCGAAAAAAAATGGTCCAAAAAAGTATGAGAAAAGAAACAAGGTACCCGCTCAGTGGAGGACTTCCACAGTGCCCATCGTCAGAGCCTCATTGAAGGCCTCGCTTGCAGCAGCCTGGTTCGCGTGACAGAAGTAACATGCATGCCCCACCCCAGTAACTAACGGACTGACGGTCTGCCTGAAAGAAGATGTATCAGATAATTGAAGCAACCTCTTAGTTAGAAATTGAGCTTACCAGCCCTTGAAGACGCCTATGGAAAGGCCTTTGGACACCGTATACCATGGTCCATCAGTAGCAGCAGGCATAGACCCACTGGCAACAGGAGGAGTGGAAGGAGGAGGCAGAGTAGGGGTGCTGACCGTGTCAGCAGACTCGGTGGTGGGCAAAGCGGCGGGTGCAGGAGTGACAGGAGGCTGAGGCGGGGGGATGATAGAAGCGGCAGTTGCCTGCGCCAAGGGTGCCATAAAAGTTGACGACGGTCTAACCATGAGTCCATGGGCATGGCTGGCTACCGCCGGACCATGGTGAGATGGTTGGACAGAAGCGGGAATGGCTATAACCGGCACGACATTAGGGAACAAGCAATTAAAGCAGTAAAAGGACTGGAGATGTCCTTCGACTGTGCTGGGCGACCTAGCGGCAGGGGATTCGGGCATGACCGAGGCTTCGTGGATAGTCGTTGCATCTAATCAATAAAGAATGCCGTTAATATTAATAATAATAAAAGTCCTTAGAAAATTTGACGTACCACTAGCAGGAGAGATGCCAAGGGCAGCTAGTGCAGAAGCAAGCTGTTCAGAAGTGAATTGGGACATTTTTTTCAAGGCAGATGAGATGCAGATTGGTGATCTTCAAGAGATGTCCCAGCCTAGCTTTATAGTCGAGCGGAACCCGTCTTTTGTGTACAACTCAGCAACGGGGCTTGTGCACAATTCAATCCCAAAGGGTACAAAAGGTGCACAATCCAGGAGCCTTTGTTGTCCACAAACCCCCCCCCCCCCCCGCGCTCCTTCCTGCTGCTCCTCAGTTGATTTCGATTTTTTAGATGCACGTTGATCAGTCGAACCTATTTTTGGACAAATCGTGTCATTGGTAAATGTCCACGTGCGCTTTCGTTATCGGTCTAGGCTGACCTATAATGATGTCAGATGGCTCGGAAAAAAACACAATCCCTGGCAAACGGCAATGCCCAGTCTCCTAGCACGACATCGTCTGCGACTTCTGCCATCCCCAATGCGACCGTCCCCACCGCTAATCCCGCCGACCCTCTCGCACGCAAAAGAAAAAAAGGCTGGACCAACGACGACCAGTGCGACCTGCTGGACGGTTTGATGGATGACTTTCAACAGGCTGCTGCCGATGGAACCTTGCCAGCGTTCAAAGCTATGGTACTGGGTCTTTGGCAGACTCGTTATCCAGAGAGGTTTGGCAAGTACTTCTTGGATCGTGATGGTAAAGTACGCAAGCTTGCTGCTTGCCTGATCGGCGTAGAGGATTCCGGAAAGGATGCGCCCTTTCTGAAGATGGTGGGGGGTGTCCTGGACCTTGGTCCGGCGCATTGCCTTGATGGTTGTGATTTGGCAGAGCCCGATGGTGATGAGGAGTGCGGTATGGTTGAGGAGCCGAATCCAGAGATTGTGGAGGTGCGCCTGGCCTTTGGGGATGCCCTTGAAGCTCGACGAATGGTCAGTCTGTCTTTTTCTCATGTTATGAACTATAGCTGACATACCTAGCAGAAACTGTATAACTGGTTCGGAAACCACAAGCCCGCTCGTCGCATCAGGAGGGGAGGAGGACTCACATGGTTTTCTCTGATTCCCACCCGTGTCCCTCAGCCAATCCACAAGTATTCCAAGATGTATTACGCAGAGCGCGTTCTTCCTCGTGTCATCGCTGAAGCAAAGGAGCGTGGTGTTGTTCGTAACGACCTTACCCTTGTGAAGGAAATGACGGCACATGCATGGGCCAACGAGTCGCCAGAGATCAAGCAGTCTGTTATGGATGCGATCGAGAAAGACAAGGAGTTGATCGAGAGGTTGAAAGATGGTACATTGGACGTCAATGTGTCGGATGCTGATAAGTGCACATTCGTGGTTTTCTGGTTTCTGTACTAGCTGTTACCAACTGTATTTGTTAACAGAATCATCGAGAGCCTTCAATTCGAACTTGGAGCGATTTTTGAACACATCAACAAGTTCACTGATTGGGGGTTTGTCGTTCTAGGTGTGGGTTACGATCCGCGGACTGGCAGGGTTCGAACTACCGTGTAAGTTCCTGTCTTTGAACATTTCTTTGGAATATTCTAACATGAAACATGGTTTAGATACAACTATACCTGCCAAGACGCGAATGGCAAGGACTTTATCAAGTCTTTCAACGAGAATGCCGCGGCAGGATACATACCTGGCACCATTCCCGGCGACTCCCGCACCTTCTCCGAGTACTTTGGTGTTCCCTTCATGCATCACATGAAGAAAATAACTAGTAAGTTATCATTATCTACATTTCCCTTTCTTTTAGCTCATATGATTATTTAGAAGAAGCTATTCGTCTCGGCAAGATCAAGGAATCACCGAAGGCAACGCAGACCATCTCCAAAGGCTCTCTCAATGTTGACCCTGCACATCTTTTCGACGATGCTCCTCCCCTGCCTGAGTTATCGGCACCTGTCCATGATCGCTCCCAGCCGCAGCAAAACAAGAATTCGGCCACTCGTCCGGTTCTCTCGTCGGCTAGCCCATCAGTGTCCATCAACGTGTCTCCACCACCTGTTTCATCATCCGTTCCGGCCCAAAACTCGGGGGCCACTTCACAACACCGCTCAATGACACCTCCAAACGGGCTTCCCAACGACGAGCCTCTCTCGTTGGTTACCTTGTCGGTGTCCACCAGCATATCTTCGCACTCTATGACGCTTCCGAACAACGAGCCTCTCTCGCCGGTTACCTCGTCAGGGTCCACCAGTGTCTCTTCTTCGTCTGTTGCGACTTTGGACAATGCCGACAGCACGCCAACATCGTTCGGTATTCTGCCTGGTACTCCCAGTCTCGACGACTTATTCCATGGGTTTGAGCATTGGGATGGGAGCTCCACTAATGGTGCACCGGGCCCATTGTTGACCCAGTCGAACTCGAATTTACCAGGGATGTACCACTTTTCAAATAATCTCCCTGGGTTGTCGCAGCAATTCAACTGCTCAGATTTAGCTGGAATGGATTGGACCAAGATTGACTGGACCGCCGTTACTAACGGAGTTACTGAAAGCTTGCCGCCCGTGCCATCTTCCATGCCGATCGACGTGGTGACCTCCACCTCAAACCCAGCATTGCCGCCGACCGGGCCATCGGAATCAATCACAAACGATGTAATCTCTAACTCGCACTCAAGCTTGCAGTCCGTGCCGCCCGCCATGTCAATCGATGACGTTACCTCCACCTCGCCAGCAACCTCGACAATAACCGATTTGTCTACTACCTCCTCCCAATCCCCCCCGAAAAGTGCGGTGACCCGAACAGAAGTCCCACCGACCACGTCATCGACCACCTCTGCAGTAACTTCATCCCCGGTGCCACTGCCAGATGTTTCCAACGTATCGCATCCATCCAGGCAGCGAAGACCCGCGGGTCGGAAGGAGGTAACAACTCTCTCTGTGACTGAGAAGGAGCAGGGTCCACCCAGATGGATTGCTGAGACTGTAGTGCTGCTCACGGAGGATTCTCTCGGCCTGGCATGGGCTGGTCTTCTTGAAAAGTGGCACCAGCTTGAGCGCGACATATGGAGTTCAGATTCCGATCCTGTGGTATGATTTCACCATGTTGCTCTGTTACATAAGCTGATATACAATTTTTTCCTAGGGCAAGCTAACGGTGTCGAAGCGGCGCCCACATTCTCTTACTTTGTGGCTCGATGGTGCGCACTATTTTGACCTCCCACCAGATATCCATGACTACTCTCAATTTGCATCGGAGATGGTCGACTGGTGGAACCAACTCAATCCTAGCTGGCGACGCTCGTTGACCAGTGACGGTTTGCCTCGATCTGACTATACCAGCAAATCACTGCTTGCACTGCGAAAGGGAGGGCAGTATGGTCTTGTGACCGTTGTCCTTGGCTTATATTGGTGGGGAAAAGGTCGTCAAGCCGAGGATAATTGGCTGGGCATGGTCAATGACGTCGCAAATGTAATTGACGTTGTTCTTTGTCCAGAACGCAAGCGGACCGGGCAGAAGCGTTCGATTGACAGTAGCCGCGAGGGAAGTGCAAAGCGTGTAAAGGTTTAAACGCTTTTTTTTTTGACGCTTTGGGCGTATTTTCTTGTGTGTGAGTCGCTATTTATCCATGATTCCATTCTTGTTCTGCATTATTTGTATTGCTTGCTGCCGGCCCTTCTTATGTTGAGTTCTCAAGTATTTTATCTATTTCCCGTCCATCTTACGTTTCTCTTGTATTCTATTGTTATTTACCGTACATATTATAAAGTTCGCGCTGTATATTGTTATCTCGTCTCTTATTTTACCATAACAAGTAGTCTAAAAAATGTATACCCCCATACATACTCAATGACAGTTTATGTATGGTACTACGGTGATGACCACAGTGCGTTGTTGGATTCTCGCTGTGGGAAAACTGAGATTAGAGAACATAAGGGACAAAGGTGATTTGGAAAAGGAAATAGGAGGTATACAGGTCAGGGATAATCGTTGTACACAAAATCGGGACTGCGCGTAAGTATTCAATTGGACCAGTCGGGGATAGCCGTTGTGCACAGAACAGGGACGCGTGCAAGTATTCAACTGGAAATGGCGGTGCACAAACCAGGGATATTTGCTGTACACAGAATCGTGACAGTGCGTAAGTATTCAATTGGATACATAATCTCTTGTGCACCAGTAGGGAGGGGTCCGTGAGACGAGCGTCTGTGACCGTGCGCACATCAAAGCATCCGTAGCCGCTGCGATCTCTTCGGTCTCTAGGTTTCATCGGCTCTGTCCTAGAATTGATCGTTTTATTGGATTCTCGGAAAACTGAAATGAGAGTGCGGCAGAATGGCGGTTTCGTAAAGGAAATAAGTGGTGCACAAATCAGGGATAGCCGTTGTGCACAGAACAGGGACGCGTGTAAGTATTCAATTGGAAATAGGTGGTGCACAAACCAGGGATAGTTGTTGTACACAGAATCGGGACAGCGCGTAAGTATTCAATTGGATACATAATCTCTTGTGCACCAGTAAGGAGGGGTCCGTGAGACGAGCGTCTGTGACCGTGCGCACATCAAAGCACCCGTAGCCGCTGCGATCTCTTCGGTCTCTAGGTTTTGTCGGCTCTGTCCTAGAATTGATCGTTTTATTGGATTCTCGGAAAACTGAAACGAGAGTGCGGCAGAATGGCGGTTTCGCAGAGGAAATAGGTGGTGCACAAATCAGGGATAGCCGTTGTGCACAGAACAGGGACGCGTGTAAGTATTCAATTGGAAATAGGTGGTGCACAAACCAGGGATAGTCGCTGTGTAGTGTGCACATATCCGGGACGAGGTACAATATTTCTTGTGTACCAGTAAGCGTGGCATCTGTGAACAACGCCTGGGCCTGGATGCATAATGGATCATCATGTTGTCGGCCGAGCGACTGTGATATCTTTCATCATTATGTTTCGTCGACTCTCTGATCAATCCCTATCATTTGCCTTAACGGTTTGCGACACCCGGATAGAATAGTAGGGACGATGCTCATTTGCCGAACTGTCGAATTTAGAAGAATCCCACGAGAACAGGGTTGCATCTCATAGAATTGATGGAAAATAGATGTCTGTGGAAGACAGAAAGACATAAGAGTGTTAAAGCATACATACGCCAAAAGCGGCAACACAAGAATAGTTGTACCTGATGGACAAACACCATCATCGTTCCTGCCTCCCTTCGATGACCCTGGTACCGATCACTCAATCTCGATAGACGCTGATACGGAATCTCGATGTCAACCCATACTAGGCAGGCGTCGGGGAGGCTTGATTTTCTCATCGAGCACAACACCCAGGGAACACAGTACGTCGCAGGCAACAGCGAGCTCGATTGTTCCCAGGATCATGCACCAGGTAGTCACAACAGGCGTCACAGGACGACTATGCCACCGTAGGTGTGTGTACAGCGCTATTTGCTGACCTGTACACACAAATGGCTCCCCTGTAGTTACAGGGATTCGTGTACAAATCGTTGCCCTGTAACTACAGGGATTTGTGTACATGACGGACAGGATAGGGTGTACGTTGAGTAGTCATATCTGCATAATTGAAGGAAAATTTATCGAATTAGCCTGCATACATTATAAGAAAAGACGACAAGAGGGAGAATGTACGTACCCAGCCAGTCTCGCCACGCAGTATAGCTATCGTAGGCAACGGTGAAGATAACATAACTTTTCACGGTTCATCCTTCCACTGCCCGTCATTTTCCCCCAGTGGAGATGAATGTAGCTCCCGATCAACGCAGATGTGTAACATCTTAATATGGACTGAGATCATCGATGGAACTTAGAGCCTCGCAATCGAGTCACACAGCGTGGACATCCATATAGTGAGGTTTGAACAATGCGACTCAAGCTACGCTCCACCGAAAAGGGTGGATCGTGAAATGGGAAGAAGTAATCGTGTGGGTTCCGCAAACAAGCAAGCAGGAATGCGATGCCTGTTCGATGAATGACAAGTCGTATCGCAAGCACGCCATTGAGTAGTCGTGAATGACACGATGACACGATATCGAATTACGCATTCATCAGTGTCGTGCATCTCAAGTCGGCCAGGTACAATGCACGCAGACGATTTGTAGATTGAAATATACAGAAATACAATTGTCACTATCGCACAGTTAGTCAACAAGGAAAACTATCATCAAAGGAAAGGATATCGACGCACAGTGAAGTACAGAAAGCGAGTTGGTATCACAGGTGGTGAATCAGTTGTCGTGTATTATTATGTATACCTGACGTGAGATATAGAAGTGGATGAACAGAAGGGAAAACCTACATGAATAGAGGCTATTTGCCTCGTAAAAATCCGTTCGGAATAACGGATAGTAGAGGTGAGTGCAGGCGACGTCCATGGATCTCCACATGGTGACACCGGAAGGAGATAGATGGAGAAACGCATCGTCAAGAATTGGCCGAGTGAATCGCAGGAAGAAAGCTTCTGCAAAGGTTAAGCATGGGGAGGAGGCTTAGAGATTTGCTCACCGTACTGAACACAGCGTGGAGAAGGCAACCGCCCGACGCCAATAGCGACCTTGATCATGTGGGGCTGAGCTTCAACGACGAGCTATCCATCTCTAACGGGAAACAAGGATCCCAGCGAAGACCAACTTGGGCAAAGATGGACTAGGACACAGTAGTCGCATCACTAGATAGTAGTAAGCGTTCTTCCTAATCATCCCATATATCAGCCTGTAGTTCGTTTCTCTCGTCCAGTTTAACGTCCGTGGAAGAGTTCAGATCCAAGAAATCCATGGGAACCAAATGGGAACGAGAGTTTCAAAGTCGGCTCAGCGGGATCGACGAGTGGAAGTGAAGCAGTGAGAGCACGGTGAAGGTGACAGTTTAGAAGTAAGCCCCCATCAATACCTGCGGCGGTAACCGGTGCGCACGGGCCCGTGGTCAGAGGTTCAATCTGATTGGATACGGATGCATCCGGCACATTGATCCGGAGTATTTTTAACCGTTGCTTTCGTCTCTCTTACCACAGCCTAGGTAAGTCATTTCGTTCCTCTTGTATTCCTTCGAGCTCACCCATGACTCATGCGTCTAGTAGGATGATCGCGGTTCAAATATGTGGTCCAGCGGCTCCTTACATCGTTTTTGGCAAGGAGCAAATGTCGGGCAGTGTAAGTAGTATACATGGATGCATAATCAGAAATTGGTCTTGGAGGAGGCACTTTTCACTGTGTTCGATTGAAGGCGGGTGCAAATTCAAGTGATGGAAATCTATTTCAGATACTGCTCTGCCTCTCTATGTACACTGTATTCGAGTCTGATTCGAATGTTCGACCACGTCTGTTATCAACATACTTAGTTGATCACAGAAGATGGGTGACACCTTGACTCGGTGAGACATCTAGAAAAAATGGAAGCGAGGTGTTAGATGGAACTCAGGACAAAATTAGCAGTATTCGCCGAACTTACGTTGTATGTGAGGCGAATTACATATCTCTAGCTCGGCAACTTGAGAGAATATTCTATCTGAATGTCGGCCCCCGGTTAATGGGAAAAGGCTCTTTAACGACGGTACAGTGACTATAGAGGCTTGAAATCTCCATCAACTATTGAGTTCGTCGAGGTAGGGAGGGATAAATACACAAAGACAAGAATCTACTACGATGTAGATGTGGACTGAAAGTTCTTCAAGGATTTTGAGAGGGATCTACGAGCGCATCAGTACCATGTGCCTAATCGCCATACAAATAATTCCCTGCTTCCATATAATTAACGAGTCTGATGGCGCGGAATGAACGGAAGGTCGAAGAGGAAATTGATTTTTGTGAATAACCGCACAGTTCAGTCATCTGACATAGGCGCTGGTCAGGACACATAGCGGGCGGTTGAAGTAGTCCGGTGAATATGTCAGGGAGCCGGGAGGTAATTGAATAAAGAAACAAACACAAACCATAATTGTTCGTAGTACTTCTAGATTCAAAATTTCAAATATAATCGCTGCACGGGTCTTAGAACAATGAAAAACTTTGAGGGCTTGGGCCATAGGCCAATCTTACGTGTCATTCGGTCTGCCATACTCGGCCTACATGATACAAAGGTCTAGGTTGGTCTCACGGGATAAATGGTGAACCATGAGAGCCGGATTACCATCATGGCAGCTGCGTACCTGCTAAGATCGAACCTGTTCAATGATCCTTCTCTTCGGCGTGCCGGAAGATGTATGGTCCGAGGAACATAGCTGTTACTCCTACGTTCACACCTGTGAAACTATTGGCAGCGAACGTCTTACCCTTTGGGTTTCTCCTGGAAAGACGGATTGAACAATGACGCATCTTCCAAATTTTGGTTCTCTGTACAGACTTCCAGTCTAAAGACAAACTCGTACGTCAGAGGAGTTTCTTTTCAATATTCCCTCTAGGACTGCAAGATTTAAATAAAAGGAGACCACACAATGCTGCCGGTACCCATAGCATGCAAGACCTTAAAATTGCAATCATTCAGTGATCAGGCGCTGAGTCATCCAGATGACGTACGCTGTTTGGACCCGGGGTTTATCATCTGCGAACTGGACGGGCTAGTGAACATTCGTCGATATATGTCTTCAATAAGAGCCTGCCGCATGGTGTACCTCCGAATCGTTCTCTGTGCATATGAATGCAATGTGGAAATCAATACGTTACTTCTATCCCGTTTCGCATAACATCAAAATATAGCTACCTGAAACTGAGTCTGGGTAGGGCGTACATTCATTCAGACCTGCTTAGAAAGCCGTGCCTTCGTTCCATCGTGCAGTCGGCACTTAGTAAGACGGCATCAGGCATAGTAGAGTACTGACATGACGGTCGCTTATACAATGTTTACTGACTGTCGTACGCCTCTTGTTGGTGACTAGATATTCCGTACTCAAGATGGCGAGCTTGCGGCGAGCACCCTGAGCCATTTCGTTGACTGGCAGTCAACTTTGAAGTAGGGCATGCACTCTCCCATCAGAAATTCTAAAGACAACTCCAGCGACAGACGTGACAGTCATCACCAAGGCCATCAGTGAACCTGATTGAAACGACCATCGATAAGAATACCTACATAGCAGAGCCAGATTTCTGGAACTTCCCCGTAGCCACAAGAATGTCTTAGCCTTGCCATGAGTTCGCCCCTTAAATTTGTGAATACGGTCACAGTTGCGATATAGCGACATCACCATTTGGTATTGACAGTTGTGAGAGTATTCGAATTATCGCCCTGTGGTATATATGGAAATAAGAATCTTTGCTTTAATAGAGTTGAGCGCGTGGGATGATATACGAGGAACTGAGATTGTACCAGAGGTCCATGGAAAAGCAGCCGGTTTGAAAGCATATGAACCCCGGAATCTGGGTCGTACAAATTTTGGGACGTACCTGGATCTATAGCCGGTATCTCCTTGAACAGACTAGACTGAGGTTTTTCCAATGTTGTCGTGAACTTCCCTGCGTGCATCGGTGCGACGGTGCAGTACACTTTACGACAGATGAAAGATCCTCACACGCAGGATTAGCCTTTTGCTCTGTACGTGCAATAATCGCAATTGTCAGAGGAGCTAAACTAATACATAACCAGATGCATTCATGCTGATCGCCACAGAACCCACTTACGAATGGCTGATAACGCGAAGGTCTCTCTCCCTAGTATCCAAGAATGGTTCCCAGGTCAGTCGCGGTATTGTTCCTTGTGCATTGTTCATACTAAGTTGACGGTGTCTATCTTGCAGAGCATATGCTACGAGTTTCACCCGAAGTTCGTGGGAATGGTAGCGCGCCTGAGGCGTTCATTCCGAGTCGCCTATATGTACCTCCTCAGCCAATTCGCAAATCCTCGCTCGACGATGCCCCCTCACCTCCCAGCCACACGTCCTCCTCATCGCTTCGTCACCAGCCCGTACCAGGTGATGAAGATGAAGAGAGCAAGAAATATATCTGCGCGATCTGTCACAAACGATTCCTCCGACCCAGTAGCTTGAATAATCACACCAACAGTCATACTGGCGCTACACGTGAGTCTCTCAGATTTTGATGTATCCAACATTAAAAGATACGTATGAAGCGTACCGATGCACACTTCCTGGGTGCGGCAAAGAATTCAACGTGAAGTCGAACATGCTCCGGCACTACCGAAGCCATGTGAACCCTGTTCCATCTTCGTCCCGTTCCTCTCTCCACGAGATTCCCACCGAAAATTCGGGTCCTCAAATCCGTACATCATCGGATGCATCCTTCACCGAAGTACAGGACCAGGAAGGCAATCTGCTTCAGTACTCCCAATCACGACCCTGGCAGGAGATGACAGGGATGGAAAAAGAGAGGTATTATCCGCATCTATATCCAATGAGCAGTGATCATTTGACACGAACTGAGAGGAGGAGAGGAGATGATGAGAGGAACCCCTATGCGAGACACTGAAGTGGCGTACCGTATCATGATCTACTTGTGTGATAAAGATGCCTTTAAATGATATGTTTTACCTATGATTCACGCCAGGAGATAGTTGTCGAAGGGATATACCAGGACTTACTTTTCGTAGTACTTATGTTACGCACAGTTTTTGCTAGCCCATTTTCAAGACCTCCACGTGAATTGATTAATCATAAATCCCTGCAGATCTTTACTTTCGCGACGAAAATCTGGTTTTAGTCAGCGCCAGGAGAGTTGACGATGAGGAAGAGAAGATGTGAACGGACTGGCTACTCTACCAGAATGGAATGTACGAAAGGTCAGTAGGGTTCCAACCCTCGCCAATCAAAAATCAGGGTACTTTTCCCGTCACCTGGTTGATGTTCGAGGTTCAACCTCAGCGGTGAAAAAGCTAGATAGCAAAGCACTCACGAGGATGAATGGATCTGTACACATAGCTTCCTCCCATCGTCATCGCTGGATCCAAAAGTAGAACGAAGGTATAAGAGATGGGGAACATTGAATTTCAGTCACCCTCACATCCAAGAAGAGAAAGTCAATTGGAATTTAAATGTCACAGATCAGCACCCGGACCGGGAACCACCACTGACAAGACATAACAAGGGGCCCGAAGATGAGCACAGAAATTTCTTCAGGGCATCCGTCCGAAAATGATAACCAAAAATTATCCTGTTCCACCAGGACCACGCATATCACCCATCAGAACTTAAACCAGAATGTTGAGTAGACCGCTACCATTCATCCATGACGGTGTACACAAACTGCGCAATAAAACTCCGAAATCAGGGAACTACCACCCACATATGGAAACACGAACCCGTTGGAAAGTATAAGGAAACAGACCGCAGATCAAGTACCCACTATGAAACGGAGGAGTCTAATGAGCACAAATCCTTCGATAACAAGAAAGACACCGGCTTGCCGTGCACTACTATCGCGCGGGATTGAACCTTGAACATATATGTATTTATCGTTGAATGGGGTCAACCTTACCGTAACCGCTCAGTCTGTCGAATCCTCGTGTACACAGAGATTACCCGGCTTATCGCTGGATGACATTCACAATCGAAGATTGCCAAAGGAGCTCGATGCGCTCCGCGTGGAAAGATAAGACGATCTGTAAGGAAAACCTCACGAGACCGGAGAAATCTAACGAAGACAGTGGAAAATTTAATACAGAGCCTTACTCTCGCGAATAGCCCTTACGCAAGATACAGAAGACACTGCTCCTGTGGTGAGGTCCTAATACGAGGCTTGTAAGATGCAAATCAGATGGAGGAAATGGCGAGCGACTTACTTCGCCTGTTATGATGAAGTCCGGGACAAAGATGTGATTGAGCGACTGACCGTTGGACGAAGGTGATGTGTCAAACGTGCTGTGCATGAAATACAGCGACATCAAGACGGGAAAAACCTGCCTGAATGAGGATCAATGCTATTTCCGACGCATAATCCCACGAGAGTAGGGATTTTCTCACCCTGATATGAGATGATGACGAGAAGGGCCCAATCATATACTAGGAAATAAGACGATCTGTCGATCGTGGAACAAAGCAAACACAAGGCTCATGCAAAGGCTTACGTACATTTGAGGACAGAGCTATTGATCGTCAAATGAAATCCTGTCGCCCCTTCAAGAACGAGGGCCTCTTGTAGGGTGGAGAGCCTTCGGCCAAGAGCAAGAGTGTCTTTACTGTGGGACGCCATTATTGATTTAATTATCGCAAATCTACAAGGAGAAATTAGCTTGACGAAGATGACTGTACCTTGACTGATCGATGTTGAAGATTAGCGTCGCGGCTTTCGCTGAAGGTTCGATGGAGCAGTAGAGGCATCATAGGCGGACAGGTGGTTGCGTACGTCCCCCTTCTCCGAGCTTAGCATGGATGGAGTTAGAAGAAGGAAACTTAGGAATGGATATGGCAGAGAACTAGTGCGTGATACTCTTCGCCATACCAGAACGCAAAGAGGAATATAACTCCAAAAATCGAGACAGATGGTGCCCAGCGTTGCACACGCAACAAGAAGGGAGAACGAAGGCGGGTCTGACGGAGTATTGGTTCTGCCAGAGGAAAATTAGTGCTGGAGGTAAATTCACCAGAAATAGTACACGGTCATCCGTGTGAACGACCAAAGAGTAAGGAGAAGACAACTAGTCCGGCTTCCGTTAATGATGTGACACGCTGAATCAGACGGGTGTCAACAGCGTCGCTCAAGTCAGACATCGCTGAAAAGAGTCAGATTCCGACAAAAGGACGAAAGAGTTACGAGGAGTGTACAAAGAGGATAACAGTAACATCGGGTTTGTTATTCGAGCGTTGGTTCGGTCCGGTTCCTCCGCGACTACGTGTGCTCTAGGGCAAGTTTCGGAGGCTTCGCCGTACATTCCCGCTGTTCGTAGCCTACCCTTGCAATACCATCCATTTGCCTAGCGAACCCCGTGGTTCCAACGATCATAGAGGCAGTCGTATCACAGGAACCCCATCAGGTAGCAAGCACAGACCACGGGATCTCAGATTACAGGACCGCGCAGAAGGCATCTCAAGTACATGGTAGTGTTTAATTCGAAAATACAGAAATACAATCGAAGATGTGGCACGGTGAGTGGGAAAAGCCGTTGTTTTACCAAAGGATCCCAATGCGCAATGAAGCAAGAGAGGATTTGACGTTGTCGTGCCTTAGGCCTTATCCAACATCCCTGTATAAATTGAAGGCAGATTTGGAAGAGGAGGCCGTGTGACGAGATGTATGCGGAAGAGCACTGTTCCTCAGTGGGCAATGAGCGTTGTAGAAAAGAGAGCCGCATACCTTGTTCCAATCAGCGCCCTGAAAGCTAGTCAAGGTTCAAGTCCTCTTTCCTTATTCCTGCGTCGTTGCCGTTAAAACTATATCGATGTTGCGACCGCCGTGGACGAGATCAGAGGTCGAGACGTCATGTTGACCATTATGAGTGAAACGGTATCGTCAAGGTCCATTGCAGTACCGTCAGAACATGAAAGGTGACACCGGTGAGCGCTTGAGCTCCCGTATGTCCCTGCTACTTCGAAGCCTTGTACGTGTTCAATGCGAGGGTGCTGGGCTAGATAAGGACCCTTACCCTGAGGCCTTGTGTACTTGAGAGTCGACAATGAACGAACGCCATTAAGAGAGAGCACCGGGATGATCCTTCATGGCGAAGCTAATGAGGTCGCCGTCAACTCGCATTGATACAAATAGTAAAATCATAGCTGGCTTAGTGTCGTCAGGTTGGCATGCAGGTGGGTCAAGGCGGATAGAGCCCAGGTCACCTTCTTCCATGGTCACCGGTGCCGGTCAACGTTCAACAACAACACCGACGATAATGAAGATGATCCCTCCTGAATGTGTTCCACGTCTCGCGCAGCGCAGAACGGATGTGGCCGGTACCCCGTTGGAATCATCTTGGGAGTAGAGATGCGGACTGGAGAGAGTATGATAGACGGGAGATCTGAAGGTGTTCTTTATTCTCGGAGCGCAGAGACAGTGATGACAGAAGAAGGAAGCGATACAATTTTGATAGTGACTGGTGATGGTCCGAAACGTGAAATTGACGGACCGGTAATCTAACTTGACATCTCCGGCAATGTGGCCCGAAAGTCCGGACCCCAGCAAGTCGCAGCCATCACGAAACTCAAATACGATATCTTCTAGCTCTCTCTTAGCTCCTCCGCCTCCATACAGCAAAGATATTGAACGTGGAGTGAACGAGACTAGTCCTCTGTATCCCGGTAGGTAACTATTCTTTCTCTCCTCGCACATTTCTTTCATTATGTTGTTGTACAGCAAATCCCATTCGTTGCACAGTTCCAAGAGAAATCATACAGTGAATCCATGACTATTCCTTACTATCGATCGATGGGAAGTGCAACTCTGGTCAGAAGTGCAACTTTCGCCAATGTCAACCGCCTACAGGCCGCATTTATTACCTGTTCCTCCTGTAAATGTTTTTCAGAGTACCTATAGATGATATGTACAAGTCTATTAAGTCAGATCGGTTTTCCGTTCAGATCATTTTAATCAGGAATTTCTACATTGCGCCCAATCGACTCAAAAATGAGTTGCACATCGCGTTCTTGCCTCGTGTCGATACAGTGAGACGCCGGGTGATTCTGAGAGATTTATACAAGCTTGGTATGTATTTTTAGAGTGTTTTGACAAAAAAAAAATGCAGGTGAGCAGACTCGAAGTAAAGTTGGCACATGGCGTCGAAGCTAGAAGTGCAAACCAGCGTGACAAGCTCAGCCGCTCCGTGCTTGAGCCGATCGCGGCCTGGCCGCGATTGCGGTGGACCGGCAGCAACGGCATTTCGGGTCACATCCCGTCACAGTTGCACTTCCCCGCTATTTTGACCCACCACGACGGCATCACTATTAGCAACAACAACAAATAACGCTGGCAAGGCCCACATCCGGGGAAAAGCCTGCTACATTTACTATTAGTGCTCAAGAACTACCTACTTCCCAAAAATGTCTGTAAAACAACTAAACAACTGAAATAGAGCGTTCAACATATCCATTATAGCCTTGTGACTGTCCTCTTCGTTCTTCTCCAATGCCACAAGGAAGGCAGTATCTTTGGTCACGAACTTCTTCAAACCTTCCTTAATCAACTCGTTCCTCTTCAAGACCCGATCCAATCTGCCAATGATGGTCTTTGCCAGTTTCACCTATACCCGTCTCGATCCAGGTCTACTAACCCTGCGACAATTCACTTCACACCATCCGGATCCGGCTCACCATCAAATGCTGAACTTTCCGGCATACTTTCTGCGATCTTCAGCGACTGCTCCATCAACAGCTGCAAGCTAGGTACGGCTGTGGGTTTCGTCGCAAATGGGTTCACCGAAGAAGTCGAGGTTTTTTGCGCAAATGGGTTTGCCGAAGAAGTCTGAGGGGTTCGTGCCTTCGTAGACCAAATTAAGTATCCGTCTTGGGAGTAACAACTGTCGGCTTCATAATATTCAAGTCGGTCTTGGTTGATTCGAGGTGGACGGTTTCGGGGGCGGCGGTAAGTCCCCATCTTCGTCCTCTTCCTCGTCCTCCTCATGCTCATCTTCATCCGAGACCAATCTGCACTAAGTAGTCAGAGGGAGAGGAGACTCATTGGCCCGCCTGCGCTTGCGAGATGTCTTGGTGATGTTGCCTCCACACCGGGCACACATCGTTTCGCCTGTAGGTAATCTCAGTTTGCAAAAAGAAACTCGGTTGCACTTCTAGGTGATCGATAGTACCAGGCTGAACAGTCTCCGCTTTCCTAGTGACATCCCTTGTCGATGATGTTATAGGCCGCCGCCGTGCAGAATCCCAATAAACACCCCGAATAATGTTTCACATGAGCCGGGGTGGTCTCCCATTGATCCACAGCAGCTGATGAATTCGCGTATATATACACTTAGTATAGTCGTCTTACCATCAGTTCATAACGAGTGCGTTGGATTCAAGGCTTCGCAACGACATTTTTGACGGGGAGTTGGCAATCAAGAAAAACAGCGAGCACCGTGCGATATTGTGGCAGCGTTACACTGTGAATATCGGCAACTGTTAGTTCACTACGGAAGAACGGAAAGGGTTTCGCTCACCATCAAGGAGTGATTGCGAACGCTCAATGGGAACATGAACGGCATCTCCAAATCTACTGGGAGGCAAGTCTTTCCTCTGAAGAATACTACATCGAGTCGGTTGTTTGTGACTACGCCACTCCGCTCGTCAAGCGTTGACTGATTAATTCTTTAGGCAAAGCCATTAGCCGTTACATACAGCTACGCACCGAGGAACAGTGCATTAGCAAACCCGAGAAGATTGATCCTAAAGAATCAGACCGAGCGCCTGACGGGACCTGTGTGGATGAAGGAAATTGTCGAGAGTACAGCATTCCTTACCGTTGCGTCTCATGGATGAGATCATCGAACAATGGAGAAGTGGCTCAGCGGCCTATAAGACTGTCCGTTATATAAAAACGTCAACAGATAAGGTATGATGACTCACTGGTTCAGGCATCGAAAGTTGTACTTGACCCTCGCCTGAAAAGCTATCTCTTCTACGAACGAGCAAAGCCCTGACACAGTTGAGAATCTTGAGCGGTTGAGTGATTATAATGAAGAAGGCTTACCGTGGAGCACTATCCATCACTTTATTTAATAATCTCGAACTGAGCACAGCTGTCATGCCTACGAAGCTGTGAAAAGAGACAATGGCGAGACCTTGATGCATCGCCATTCAAATTCAGCAGTGGAAGCTTCCGAGAACCAGACGAGCTTGGTGAGTAGATAAATGATAGATATATGTCCCGTAGTCCCACTTAGAACGCATATAATGGCAGAACGAAAATGAAACTACCTTACCCCAAGAGCTAGCAGGAACGAGGCGTAGATATCGCTACGATAGAGAGCAAATTAAGAAATTGGCAACATGATACAGGATAATCGATAACGGGGCAAATCTGAAGGGACATTAGTTGTGTAAGATAGAGATGTGACACTAAATCGAACCTTTGTGAAGAAGCCAAACCCATGAGAGTGAATGCATTTGTGTGGGTGGCAAGCGTCGGGGATATGATCAAGATCAAGGGCTGCTGGGGAGGCTAAATTGATCGGTACGAATGCCGCGTTTGTGTATGACGTCGTTATAGAGTTAAGGTTCTGCCCTTTGCATCGTCAATGTCAGAGGAAGAGAAAGCCGGTACATCAAAAAACTCACCAAGCACAGCGCAGTATTACCACTCTCCAGCCAGCTCCAAAACTCGTCCTCAATTTGTAGGGTCCTGTCATCCATCCGGCATTGAACGTCGTGGGGACCGTTGAGCAGGACAGTGCGTCGTTGATGGAGATTGCCGCTCAGAGCATCAGTGCAGATGGGACTGCGCGCATTGTGGTCGAAGAGAAAGCATGAAGAAAATTTGAAATTACAATCGTCTGCAATCAACACGCCCAGACCGGCCCCAAATGTTACCTTTGTATCGAAAAAATTCTGGACTATGATATAATAACAGCCACGTCGCAAGGGTAGCATCCTTTGAATTCGCGTTCTTCGACAAATGCATTAGTTATGTAGATCATGGGTTGATCATAAGAACAGATACAAAAAGTTGCTTTACGCAATAAAGGTAGGTATATAAGGAGGATTATGTAGCACAGTTCGCGACAAGGTGAAATCAGGAACGTCGCGGCATCACGGATCAAAGAGTGTGCTTGTATCCTATGAGGTCTCGCTTCCTAGTACGTTCACGGATCCCCGTGATCCTCCCACTGAGCGTTCGTGATGACTACCTGGCAGTGAGCAAAATCTTTCCGTTCTTCGGTTGTGTACTAACAGTTTGCAATGTTGACAGCGCAAAGTAGCGCGGTTGCTCGGCGTTCTCATCTAGCTTTTCGGTTGCCAGTACCGTACAGATTGTCAATGGATCCAGCTCACTCCTTTCGAACTGATGGTAAGTTCGCTATACTAATTGTATATGTACGTACATCCATCAGCTGCTGTAGATCGATGGGAGATCGCCCTGGTCAGTGTGACAGACGGGTCCGGGATGATTACTGGGATGATTGCAGTTCGATTCCGCACGGCAGCGGCTTATCACACCATTGAAAAAGGATGTTACTAAGATAGAGGTATACCATCGATATTCTGTCGTCAGATACATTGCAGTGAGAAACCAAATTATCTTCAGACATGAATAGGCCGGGAAGGCTGTGGGGTTACTTCATTTTCGCTGGCGGACGATCCCATACGTCTTCGGTGATTATGCATATGCTCCAGGTAACTTGGAAGAATGATTTGATCATATGGCATTAAATGAGGCATCTTTTCAAAACGCCTTCGTGGTGTCGACTGAAGTGTTCCGTCAGCTTTAGGATCAGATTGAGGAAATACATTAGTTTGTTGCGCAAAAAGACGAGATCAATCCCCTAAACACCACTATGTGGATCCGAACCTAAACAGACAGGGAGCTATACCGTTGATACATAGTAGGTGTACTCGAAGGAAGAATTATGATGATGATGAATATGACCGCGAACATGTAAGAATGGGAACATTGTGAGGCTTAGGTCAAAGAAAGAAATTGAACTATACATGCCGGAGACACGGACTTGCAAGGGACAGTAGCGGTGTGAAGTAAAATTGACGCAGAGATGTACCTTCAGATGATAGATGTTCAAAAAAGGCAGGTACAACTCCTTCATTGCCGACCAACGGATTCGAACCATCGTATCCTCTTGTCTTTCCCCTGATCCAATACACCGACATCTCACTAGAAAGCTCGGGTGAATAAGTATCTAATGAACTACAGGCCACCGCGAATTATAATCTTGAAACCTCTGCCCTGAACAAGACTGAAGAAATAAAAAAGTGCGCAAGCGGTTTGAAAAGAATTATCGGTGCATTGTGCCTTTTAAGCATTGCAGATGGATGGATTCGAACCGTCCTCTTGGTAAAAGTATTGCCACTGATCAATAATCGCAGCGACAGTTGATTGGCCTACCGAATCAGAGAGATTTGGACAAGGTCTGCAGGAAATCAGACTCGTAAACACGACAAGTGATTGAACAGGCCGAAAAACTTTCCCAAACCTACTGAAATGGCCGTACTTGTGATGCAGCCCTACCTTTGAAGATCATCTGGTAATTCCTTTGGCGATATGGTTTTATAAGCAGTGAGTACGCTTACTTTGGTCAACCAAAAAATTGGTTATGCGGGTGGGATCATACCTGCTAATCGGGGGGATCCGAACCATCGTACAGGTCGTAGGATTCTACCACTGAGCGATTATCACAGGTTAAGAGGCTCAGTGCGGTAAGCCCATACTACCCATACCACTGTTATGGTCGTAGATAAAAACGGCGTGCTTGATGACGTAAGCCTACGCAAGAGATTTAGAGCAAAGTCATTCGGGGCCTGGCAGTAAATGCGAATTTAGAGTAGGCAGGCCTGTTCATTGTCGCGTGCAAATAATACAGGGCGAAGATGAACTATAGACTGCGTAAGGAAAAGCTTGGGACCCGGACTAAGGTCAAGAGAACTCGTTGATCTGGTGACTCTGTCAAGATGGATTCGCCAGGCAAGAAAACCGAGAATAAAACACAACCAGATAAATCGGCATGTGTTCTTGGAATCCACGGGACATACGACTACCAGTCAACTTTTGGACGGAGAGATTAGTCTCCGGAAAGGCCATCTTCGCTGCTGGATTTTCAATAGAGGTAGACATTCCTCGATGGGAGAGGGAAGTTCTTATCAATATCAGCATAAGACCTCGGAGAATGTTTTCCTTCGGTCTTGAAGGCACCCTTATGCTTCGATGGTCGCCAGTCAGTGTGCAGGTCGAGAGATAAACAATTCTTCAGCGTTATTATTTCCTTCGCAAACGAAGTTGATGAGATGAATCGAGGTAACGTACCTAGTACCATATCCGTGAGAAGGTATAAATGAGAATTCGGTGGGAGTTACTAGCGCCGAGATTAGTTTTCAGTTGATTATGGAGGATGGTGCGTACCTGAAAAACATTGTTTCTAGTATGGCGTATCATGAGCCGACGGTTTGCACCATCTTGGACATGATCCGTTATAGTTGTGTGACCAGTGCCAGTTCTATGATCAACAGCATGAGAACGATATATACTGACTTTATGACAAAGCTACTGACCTTTTGCTCCCTTCGGCGCAATTCTGAACGTGAGAGATCTGCGTCATGCTACGAGACATAAATAACTGTAGCGCAGAAAAGATTTCATAGATGGTTTCTCAGGGATCTATCTCGTGCATTACTATTACCAACAATGACCACATAGAAGAAGCGCGTACCTCCGATGAAGGATATAGCAGGTGCGGCTGAATGTGGTCTTAGAATGTATCTCAGGGAAGAGGCCCAACAGATTCGATCGAGTGCATAGGCAGAGTCACGACGACAAGAGCAGCAAACCGAGTGGAGAATTCTGGAAAGGATGTTGACCAAAAAAACGGAGGGATGAACTCGGAGATCCCATGCTCTTCATCATACGAGCGAGACGATAGTGTGAAGCATGCGGAAGGTCCAAAATGACACCATTCCATGGGTTTTTCTGAGTTTCCCGCTTTGATTTACAGTCAAAAGCGTAAAAAGTCGCGTATCATGCAACTAAGATAATGCTACATAGTGATATCATGGTGAGCTGTGTAGATCAGCACGAAGCCGAAAACGCTACATCAAGGATCAGTTACCAGGAATGCGACAGAGCACCTGTGACATACGCACCGGCAATATGACTTCAACGTAGCACCTGGCATTTGCACTGCTCCCGCAAGCTGACACATCACTGCGACTTGACTATATGCGCGTGCTCGTCGTGATCTGTTCCTCAGTAAGCAATGTGCAGCGCAGACAAGAGAGACACATACAATGAACACCGTGACAGTCATGCCCCATTTCCTTATTCCTGCGTCATCGTCGTTAAAACTGTATTGGACGAGATCAGAGGTCGAGACATCCTGTTGACCATTATGAGTGAAACGGTATCGTCAAGGTCCATTGCAGTACCGTCAGAACATGAAAGGTGACACCGGTGAGCGCTTGAGCTCCCGTATGTCCCTGCTACTTCGAAGCCTTGTACGTGTTCAATGCGAGGGTGCTGGGCTAGATAAGGACCCTTACCCTGAGGCCTTGTGTACTTGAGAGTCGACAATCAACGAACGTCATTAAGAGAGAGTACCGGGATGATCCTTCATGGCGACGCTAATGAGTTCGCCGTCAACTCGCATTGATACAAATAGTAAAATCATAGCTGGCTTAGTGTCGTCAGGTTGGCATGCAGGTGGGTCAAGGCGGATAGAGCCCAGGTCACCTTCTTCCATGGTCACCGGTGCCGGTCAACGTTCAACAACAACACCGACGATAATGAAGATGATCCCTCCTGAATGTGTTCCACGTCTCGCGCAGCGCAGAACGGATGTGGCCGGTACCCCGTTGGAATCATCTTGGGAGTAGAGATGCGGACTGGAGAGAGTATGATAGACGGGAGATCTGAAGGTGTTCTTTATTCTCGGAGCGCAGAGACAGTGATGACAGAAGAAGGAAGCGATGCAATTTTGATAGTGACTGGTGATGGTCCAAAACGTGAAATTGACGGACTGGTAATCTAACTTGACATCTCCGGCAATGTGGCCCGAAAGTCCGGACCCCAGCAAGTCGCAGCCATCACGAAACTCAAATAATCCCAGTAGGGCCCGCTCCGACGCCTGGTACTTTAGGCTTACGAAGCGAACAGCAGTCGAATTGTCCATATGTATTCCATGCCAATCAGGGCACCCCTTGTTAATCTCTCCCCCAATCTCCTGTCGGTCACTTCTGTACATTAATATTCATTGGCCTCTACCTACAATTCGAAAAATATCAGTCAAGGTGGAAAATATTATCCCGGAACGTAGCTGCCTCCCTTGATGGACTGGGATGACGAGTACACTCTGCTAGCTACCTCAATCGAAAGGTGACGCTCTCGACTTTCTCAATCTCGGTGTGCCGGCCCTGACAGAAGCTGAGACGCCACTCTCCGAGCTCATCCGGCACTGGATGAACGAGCGACACGCGCCGACGATTCTTGCAGTCGTTTGGTTTAACATTCAACTGTCCTCAAGCTCTCTCTGCAGTAACACAGCCCAACAAATCTCGTGCCGTGTTCGCCTATGCACTCAAAGAATGTCCGCCTCTCCGCTCACCAGAGTACGTCCTGTTGATCTCTTGCCTACTGTCTAACCACTTTGCAGCAGGACGACCCTCACTTTGGAGAAAGATCAGCTCACGCTCATCCCATTCTACGTCATAGAACATCTCGTAGAACGAGGAGATGTGGAACTCGTCTGAATGTAGAAAATCTGTGTACTGTAACATTTATGCTATCGTCTAGGCATCAATGGCTTGTCGTCTCCGTCCAACATTAATTCGGGTCGACTTCCGTTCGAGCACCTGATCCCAAGATGCAGGACATGCTTATGGTACGCTCTGAAGATCTGATCTCTACATTTGTGTGTAGGACAATGCGTGTACTGAAATTCAAGCCAAGACGCGTTGGGTCTTCGATGACGGATTTGGTGTATTCCCGACGACTTCCTGTGGTTAGCGTCAGGTGTGGAGGCGACACTCCTTGACTGTTGCGACGCGCCCGAGAATAATACCATGTAAATCCAATACTTCCTGCAGTTTCCGACACGAAGGCATGAATAAACTCGATCTGATACCTTCGTGTCAATATGTAAATAAAACATCCCTCGCCACACTTAAAGCATGAGTGAATGGTCGACATGAACTTAATTTTAGTGCAAACTCATACGCGTAACATGTTGTCAGATCCGCCGGTAAATCTGGGTGATCCTCAAGGAAATACATCTTTTCTGTTGGGTAGCTGTCCATTCCGTACACATGTCCGGAGATGTTGATACCAGATAGTCTGTATTCGTACCCGGAGGTGTTCGTACTCAAAGGATGGTAAATATGCCAGGAGGCGTTAGTCCTCGAGGGATAGTAAACGTGCCCGGAGGCGTTAGACCCCGAGGGATGATAAAGGTGCCCGGAGGCATTGGTCCCCGAGGGATGGTAAACATTTACTGGAGTATACATCCCTGCTGATTCCACGTTACTATGAGAGGCACTAGACTGTTGCTTGGAGGGTGTCACATGAGGTGAGCCCACAGGAGAGGAGACAGAGCCTAAAACATATTCGTCAATACTGGTCAGTTTGCTTGACGATGAGATACCTCGCAACGCCGAGCCCGACTGGAAAAGTCGCAGAAAATGGTTTAATTCTGAAAGTTCATTAGCCTCGCTTGCAGAGTTCACAGTGATCCTCTCCTACCTGGCATAGACGCTCCATCTGGATTCAGGACATAAAAAAAGGCCAGCCAGTTAAACCTGAGGGCGAATTCGCAGGACATTGGATCGACGACCTCTAACTCAACCATGGAAGATCCATAATTGACGTCTGCATCGTAAACAGACACTAAATGGATGTTTTTGTGCTTAAGAGAATGAGGACAACAGAGAGCGAGGTTCGAGATTATAGGAAAAGGAAGACACGGGTATACCGTTCAACGTAATTAACATTCCGACTGAGTGCAAGGATTGGCGTGCTTACTTGTACACTGGAACGCGTTGGTAGGAGTCAAGATGATGACTGACCGGTTCCAAAACATGGGGTCAACATTCGGACCGAGACCCAGAAGGCCCGAGCTACCGAGAGCGGCATGCATCAATGCCGCAATTCCGAGTTTCATAATGACCAAATTCAGAAATGATCGAAGCGACTTTTGGCGCGAGACTATATAAGGAGCGCTCTTCGCCTTATAAAGAAGGACCCTTTACGCTATTAGGAAGGTGTACCGTTGTTTCGTGCAGATCGACATCGGGCTGCCAAAAATCAAAAATCGAAGGTCACACCATAAAACCTACTACTAAAGTAGCAGGAATACGATATCTTCTAGCTCTCATTTAGCTCCTCCGCCTCCATACAGCGAAGATATTGAACGTGGAGTGAACGAGACTAGTCCTCTGTATCCCGGTAGGTAACTATTCTTTCTCTCCTCGCACATTTCTTTCATTATGTTGTTCTACAGCAAATCCCATTCGTTACACAGTTCCAAGAGAAACCATACAGCGAGTCCATGACTATTCCTTACCAGGCTGAACAGTCTCCGAATACCCGCTCGCTTAGCGCTTATCAAGCAACATCAGCATCGTCATCTTGGTGCGTCTGGGTACCTTTTTATCTTACATTTCCTAATTGTAATTCGAAGTAAAACCCTTCGAACCCTACTCGTATTTTCTATCTTGGCTATCGTCCTCACACTTTACGTCCACGAAAATACGAAACATCGACTCATCCTCGACAGCCTTACATGGACTGAACTCGCCCCATCAATTGGATGCCTTCGTTATAGCACCCGGGAATATTCTGCTCTGCTGAGAGGTGTACCAAACGAAGAGGATGCTCTGCAGTGGTGCAAGGAGAAGGAGATCATCATTCATGGAATAGATTTCAAGAGGCCGGCACATTGTACTATAGACGTGGATAAATCGGCGAGGAAACCGTCATTTCCAGATACCAGATTGACTGATCTTTATCTAGGGGACCACCAGTGTTTACGGCCATTGGATCGTCAAGTCGAATGAGCCGCATTGCATGACGACGTGGGAAGATTTCAGGGACAAGGTGCATCTCTTTTAAATTTCTTTCGTGTTCTGGGACTTAACGTGCGATGGTCTCTCTAGGGATGTGTCGCCAAAGGATCGAAGTACCACGTAAGTCCATTTAAGTTCATACATTTCCACCGATTTCATGTATTTCGAAGCGCATCGAAGCGCTGATGGGAAACCATCAGCCGCTGTAGGATAACTGGCATGAGATGTGTTCCTCGACTCCTGTGGATTATGAAGGGCATCATTTTGATCGACCGGATAGCTGTGAGCGGGGAAGTCACTTCGTACTCCATATGTATTCTATTACTTATGCTTAGACTTAGATCTTTTTCGGTAGCGTAACAGGCTGTAACAGGTATCTGGTTCCTCAAGGACGAAAGTTGCTGATCCATGTATTATTTCCTTCCTTCACCGAGTATCTCTGTACATTTGATAAAGAAGAGTGCGGTACTTCGTTACCGATATTGTAACTTCCAGCCTCCTCGGCAGAGACTGTGTCTTATCCTCGCATCCCTTCGCAGCTCTCGTTTGCTCAGCACCGTTACAATACTAGGGATCGGTAGGGCAACGTTTGTTCCAATATTGTTCAAGATTGGAATTTTACAATATTCTTGGGTAACGGCACCAACATTCCTCCTAGCTCGAGCAGGTCACTGTTTTTTATTCTAATTCTGAACTTCAATATCTGCTGCACAGCATTCAGTATAAAGACGAGTCAGGTATTTCCCTCTCTGTAAGGAGGTTTTACGTGCTTGCGGTATAAGCACGCCTCGGGCATATTTAGAGGTCAGCGAGACAATATCCTTTTCATAGTAGTCTCGACACGTATATTATGGCCATACTTTACAGAACGATGCATGGCCGATATTGATCTTTCCGAGAAGCTAAAATTATGAAAAACCAAGCCACACTTGCGGTTTGATGGTGTAATGGCTGTCGCTCTTGTATGACAAACCACGAAGGATTATTTTGATCCCGTCGTAAGTTCGAATCCTCAATGCCCATCCTCTGAATGCTTGAGGCCATCTATCCCATCTCAGAAGCGCCAGACTTTGTTTCGCGTCCGTACTTAAAATGGTTATAAATATTTGCAGGTCGGTATGCGGCAACTGGAGCTCCTTGAGCAAGCATTCAGAATTACGACTACAAACACTCTGTTGGCAGTGTCACGAAGAAATAACCCGTCTGTCATGGCTATGGCTATGTATGCTATGAGGACCAGCTGTCATACTAAGCGAGCTGTCGTCCAAACCCGACTCAAACGAGATGAAAAGAAATCCCCCAGCGACACTTTTCCTACACTTTGCCATCAGATTCGACAGCACAGCCTCGCACTGAGCAGAAGCGCACCCGTTTTTTTATCATGCCCCCAGCAGTGGTCATCTCCGATGCAGAATCAGAATTATTTGTATTTGTCGCCACGCGGAGAGATACTGATAAATGAAAACGATTGATTTAATAACGAAGGAAAAGCTACTTTCAACGTTAGTGAGCTGAGCATCTTTCATTCGGCGTACACTTGAAGACCTGGAGTGGCTCTCTCAAGCAGGTCGTTTCCCGCGTCTAAAGAAGGAATTGCCTTCGATGAAGGGAACAAGAGAAAGAGAACGTCCGACAAACCGCAAGTACGAGGAGCTGTAGTGTCAGCCTGACCCTTAAGGGTCGAATCAATCCGCGTACAGCCGGTGAATATGACATATCTCTACCATATATTTGCTTTGACTAGCATACTGTCGATATTCTGCCAACGCACGAGAAACGGGCCAACAATGGAGGTCTTCCCAAGATCCTTCATGTTGGTATGAGTATCGGCAATGAGGGACAAAGCTACAACGTGTACTGCTGCGCTTCTGAGCGAATTCTTCGCAGACGTGGAGCATATACGAGCCTATCATGCAGAGTAGCGCATGTTGGAGAACAAATCAATTAATTAATATCCGCACAACGGTCCACCGCAGAGCCATAGATCCCGACTGCTATAATACTATTCTCATAAACGACGCACGTAAGTCTGGTGCCCGTACTCGGAACGTTCTTATGCAACTCGGAGGGTTGAATGATTCAGGTAGAGCTCGTGTTGTTAGAGAAGAAGGGCGTATGCGTTCAGCTTCAACGTTCCCGTCCCCTCCGCGCCGTTCCAGGTGTACAAGTCCGAATTCGAAAGCACGCGTTGCTATTGTCGTTCATCCAGACTGGACTGACTCATATCGTCGTCGTACAGCCAGAGAGCTTGACGAAGAGGGCACTCCTGGTGACGGGCACTACGAAATTCCTGTACATCGAGAAACCGAGTTTTTAGTCGGAGGTGAGGTGACCATAGGCGCTTGTTCATCGCTTCTGAGGTCTATCCGTGTCTGACTTTAAATTCTTTATTCAAAGTCTGATTTAGCATAAAGGCTAACATCGCTGTGTTACTCAGCTCGAGGTTCGATTCCTCGTATCGGAGATAACTGTCCTTTGAATGTCATTTTGTATGGACCTCACAAGGCGAAAAGAATACAGTAAAAAATATGCATCGCCCATTCCGTGTCAGTTCGAGCTCTTCCTTCCGTTGTGGCATCATTACACTGAATAATAGACTTAATCGTGACTTTAGTTCTTGACGTTCAAGCGCGACAAGAAATACACATACATGCTTCTGCTTCTACAGATTTGCAACGCATAACTAGACACGAGAGGTCGACCCATTAGCACCAATGTTCTACAGCACGAAGACATGAAAAAGGGACAAAATGAGCTTTGATAAAGTACGTACAGCTAGCTCAATAACTGGATCCCTGCAGGTTACAAGCGGCGAGGCCATAATCGCACTCGCATACTGGCTTCCTTTTCAATTGAAACATGTACGATAAGCCATTGTTAACGAAACATCGTCTATAACGTCACTCGCCATCGAGAATGCGAGTCTTGGCATGTTCTTCGTATTTGCGGTTCCGTGGTCTTCGACAGCTCGAAACAAGTAGCGAATATCGAAGATTTAGAAGTAGCCACCTTTGTTGGAAGCAAGGACGCCAGACCGTAAAGTTCAGCCAAGCTTACTGGGGTATATGCGTAAAGTTATTGGAAGATACACACTATGCCCAGCCACAGTATCCGCATACTGGTCGTTCCTATTTGGTGGTTATTGTTCGGAACATCGCGTCACAAAATGTGTAGTGGTGATACAGACTGACGCCCAGCGGGAGGAAGCCAGAGAGAACTGGCCTCTCATTGCTGTGGAAGAGGAAGCCGGAAATTGAAATTACAAACAGCGGCAATAAACATAGCGTGTAGACAGAGATGCCCGGGGGTAAATTTAGAGAAGAAGGACCTGGCGGCTTGAATACGTCTTCAGAGGATGCTGTATTGCGAAAAGTACTAGCATTTCTTGACAGCCGAGCGCGGTGCTTTGGCTTATATTGAAGTCCGGCCAGGTAAGGATGCGTCAACGTTTTTCATGTCTCTGTTGCGTGGCGGGATGCCGAGAACGAGTAGTCGGGCAAGTCTTCCGATGGATTCCCCAATGAAACGGAGGTGACCCGGTCCGAGTACGCTGATTGCCGATGATCGTAATTTCAAATATCAACCGTCTTTCTCTTCTCTCCCAACACCGTCAGTTAAGATCCTGATCTGTCGGTCCATAATAGCGCTACAATCTCCACAATCTGACTCTCCACACCCCAGGAACATGCTTATTCGATATGAGCTGTGGCAGGCTGTACACCTATAGAGAAGGGCTACAAAACGGAACAATGATGGGGTGTCACGCTGGTAAGTGGTTAGCCATATATGCGTTTTTAGATGCTGAGGCTGATGATAACATTTAGTAGATGTTGCAGAGACGACCTTCCCTGACTGCACTCCTTCAACTTCCTAATCGAGACCAATCCGATATGTGGGTTACTCGTTGTTTTGTCCCTCCGCTTTCCAAAGTCTTGATTTTTCACTTTACATGCGCAATACCTCGTCAGTCGCGCAGTATCCTCAGGGCTTCTATCAAAGTAAAGTAACGCTCTTCTTTTTTGCTCTCATACTAATTACGTATGTTCAAGGCTACTAGTGTCGATAACTGGACAACTCAAACAACCATAATAGATTGAGCGTCCGAACATCAAGACATTTTCGACATCTCAGCTCGTTCACGGAGGGCAGTCGCAACATCGATAGTTTATACAACGACGATGACGCAGGACTAGGCAAAGAGGCCTTGACTTTCGGCGCTCATTGCTTACTGGGGAACAGATCCCGATAACAACGCGCATATATCCAGGTCGTCACGATGTTCTTGGCTTGCGGGAGTGGTGCATACGACAGGTTTTTAAGTCCTATTGCTGGTGCGTACATCATACATACTCAGTCGCATTCCTGATAACTAATTCTTGATTTAGCTGTCTCGGCTTGGTGCTGATCTATACGGCTCCGCCTAATGTTGCTACGTAACATTACCTTGCCTGCTCAATACACCTGTTCTACCCTTTGGACTTCGAAGCAAAGCTCAAAACTCAGCTGCTCGGACAAACCCTACAGGATGGCCTCGTTTCGGACCTTCAACAAGAGATATTCATCATCTTTTTCTTCCATCGACCTCCTCGTAGTACGGTCGGTCACGAAGGACGGACGGTCTGACTGTGCCTGAATTACTCAGCTTTTCCAGTGCTGGCGCTATCCCACGTTTCTTTGTTCACATGCATCAGTTTTAGTCTAAGCATTAAATCTATGCCTCGTCTCTTCTTTTAAGCTATACTAGAGCTTTGTCCAAAACACTATGCACTCTCCAATATGAAGTTCCGACCGCTGCAATTCCCCCGCTTCTCATATCTCTTGTCGAAGGTACGCCTTTCTTCTATGTTGTCATGATCAGTGAGGGTAATACCCATATTATATGCAAGAAATCCGTCTCCTAGGTCATTCCTATGTCACATTTACCAAGCACACGTAGCTTTACCCAAGTTAGTATTGCATTCAGTGGTTCATGCGTTTCTCGCTCCTATTTAGTCCAGTAACATATCTGAATTGGCGCGCCCGAGATGCCCGGACCAGACTTACAGCTGACATCATGAATATGCCGTACATCAATGTTGAATTGTTTCGTCCGTGACAGGTGTCCAGTCCTATACATACCAGCCGAGTGCATGGGAACGTGTGACACGTCGTTGTTGTATGCTAGTGGTGATAAGCGACACCAAGAGTTTGGAGCGGAGTGTCGATAAGCCTCAACAAGCGCCCAATCTTGACCCGATGGATGGACGATTGGGGGGGAGGTTGGGGTCATGACTAGGACTTTGCGAGGGTCTTCCACGATGTGCTCAAGACGTAGGTCCGCGTAGCTGTTTTAACGTATTGATAGCCCAACAGCTCGAAGAGCATCAGAAGATGGCAAGCCCGTTATGGTTTATGGGTGTCCAAGGTTTCACAGAAGTCCTCCGTACCGCCGCAATGCAATAGTTACTCAACAGTTCCTCGCGCCTTTTGTACAGCTTTTCGGGATTGAGGAGCGCCTACCCAGTCGATGCGCATCATTTATAGGATATCGCTTCGCTTCGCAGTAGCATCACGACGACGTGAGCCCTTCTTCGATGTCACAGCACTTAAAGGAATCAAATTTTGATCGGCCTTGAAACTTTAGTGCAAGATTCTAGCTTGCATTCCTCGACTCAATCAAACATCGCCGTGTTAGTCAACTTAAGGTTCGCTTCCTCGTATGTTAGACAATTGTTACCGGCATTTGTTTGTATGGAACTCACAACGACGAAGACATGGATGTGGTTCGAATTGCTCGAATGTCAATTCAGCAGCAGTGGAAATACATGTGCATTGTACATTCCGCTGATTTCCAGACTCTCCTCTCTTACCACAGTCTCAGTGAATCGGTTGTTCCCTTTGCGTTCCTTGGAACACACCATTCTCCCCGTATAGACAAAATTCAAAACAAAATCCTTCCATGCTCTTGTCTTGTGTGAAACTAAGCGAAACAATGCCGATGAAACCGCCGACTACCCAGTGTATACTGTGACTGTTGCTTGCTAACAACTTACTACCGACTTCTCAACGTGGACAACAGATGATACTTCCTCTGAGTTTTCAGCCTGCGCCGAGGTCAATATTCGCACGAAATATTAACTTCAATGTTGTTTCTGTGAACAGCGTTTACAGCTATTTTCACACAGCTTGACAGTAGCAAGCGTTTGTGCGAGAAAAGAGAGCGATTTGAACTTCGTCATAAACCATGATTGTGGGTGGTTTATGGTAATCTCTGAGGCCAATTCGTGCGCTTGAAGTCCCCAAAACGCGGTTTATGACAAAGTCCGAGCTTTGTTTCATCATCTACGAAAAATTTAAGCGCCCGTGGACCTGACTGTCAAGCTGTAAAAATCAACGCCCATCACCATAGCCTCGTGGAGACAACGGTATGGTGGCGCAATGATTCAGGTCTTTCCCCATAGAGGATGGAGGCTATACTGGCGCTACAATAAATAAGTTGGAGGAGAACGTTGAGAGAATGAGGTTCTGTCCTGCACTCACATACATGTACATGTTCAATTTATACAGGACTTCTTTCAAGTTCTTTGCAACTATCATTCGGAATGCTACTTCTATCGAGAGTTCTTACTTTCATCTGGAAGCATCATCTCACGAATTGAGCCGGCTCCAGACAAGGTGACATCAAAATATCATTCTCTCCCTCTGACACTGTTCAAATGATAGGACATCCCCCGGAACCGGTTCGACGGTTTACTATTTGGACTATGACCTAGGATATACGTTGTTTACCATCGAGTGAGTGGCTCTGACTGACCTTGGCGTAGCTCGTCCTGACCCTGAAACAGGTCAAGCTCTCAGGACGCGCCCCGTCACATCGGTCGGAGGCATCCACCGCAGAAACGCGGCGCTTATCTTTGGTCGTCTTCAAGTTACCCTGACACGGTCGGTGGGAATAACACGGACTATGCAAAACTGTACGAGCCTACGGAACGAGGCAATCCTCCAAATGGATATCCGAAACGGGCTGGGCGCAAGAAAGCACTTTGTGTGAATGGACCCTCCCGTTTCATACGATTGTTACTAGGGCGCTAATCACATTTAATGTAGATCGGTATCAACTATTTGCCTCGTGAAGGATATCACCAAGTGCATGAGAAACTCCAGGGTTGTATCAACGACGTTGAGGATATCAGCCGCTTTCTATCCGGTAGTGTTGTTTATGAACACCCGCCGCAGAGTGATACTGACCAACTCTGCTCTTCAGAATTCTGGCGCTTCAATTTTGAAGGGAGCATAGAGATCAAAGTTCTCAGAGACGATAGGAATAGCCCCGATGAAAAACCTACTAGGAACAACATCATTGAAGCTATGCGGTGGCTTGTCGATGACGCACGTCCAGATGAGTCATTGTTCATTCATTGTAGGTCCCCGCTTTCTCTCTTCTGATGCTGCTTTCTGAGATCTGAGTGTCTCTTACTCCCAGTTTCCGGACACGGCGGCCAGATACCAGACAAGGACGGTGATGAGACAGATAAACAGGATGAAGGTGCTTCCTTCGATATCTTTCATTGTCATAACGGTATCTAATATCCCTTGCTCTAGGAATCTACACCTTCGATGGTGACTATATTGTTGACGACGTGTGTCTCTGAGCTTTTATGCGGATTTCCTTGCTTAATGTTTCTCTCAAAGGAGTTGAACACGCTGCTGAAATCTCTTCCCGCGGGCTGCAAACTTACGGTACGCTTCTTACAAAAGGTTACAACTAATACGTACCTAACTAGTACTTTATTGTCGAAGGCACTCTTTGATGTAAGTTTACGATCCCAGGTTGCTTTCCACACTAATGTTATATGGGACAGACCTGTCATTCTGGAAGCGTTTTGGGTAAGCCTTTCGAGTCGAATCATCAGTTGGTTGTGTTCTTAATTATCCTTGAATTGTGTTAGATCTACCTCATGTCTGGGTACTGCATCTTTCAGACATCTTGCAGCTGCACCTGATGGCCATCATTTGTCATAGAACAGCACCAAGGGCTTGTTCCAACTCGAAGTATCTGTAACAAAAGACTGGACTGAACACAAGTCAACTGAAGCCGAAATTGTAAGTCTCGAACACCTCGTCTTATACAAGTAAAGAGATACTTGATGATATGCAGATATGCATTTCCAGTTGTGAAGATAAATCTAAAAGCGCGGATTCACCTCATGGGGGTCCCCTGACAGATGTGAGTTTCTCACATATATTATGATATGGCATGAAAGGTTCGATCATTTTAAAGGCCTTCATAATGTTTCTCAAGCATGATGCGTATCCGACATACAAACAGTTTTTCGACTCAATTAGGTTAATTTTTCATTCAAAACTGCAGAGCGTGGTGTTCATTGGTTTAATTTTGTTCAGTGAAATCATGAAAGGAAAGTACAAACAAACACCGCAAATATCTTGTTCCAGAGATATTGTAAGCCTCTGTCCCACTTTTTCCCTGTCAATTGTCTTGTTCACTTATGATCATAGGATACAGAGAGATTCTTTGTTCTGTGATGCCACTATGTTCTTGATTTTGCCTTGCCGTGAACTGTGCTGCATAATCCTCCTTATCTACCTACATATACCTTTACTGCGTAAACTACTTTTGTATCTGTTCTTATGTTGATATGAAACTAATACAGTTTTTCAATGGAGCTGCGAGAAAGCGGGCTAATAATAACGGTACATATTCTGTCCACGGTCAGTTCTTCAAAGAGTCTGACAAGGTCACATCAATGCTCTGGTCCGAGCGATTCCGAAGTTCGGGTCGACATTTTACTACAGGCATTCATTTGAATCAAGGCTAATAATTTTGGGACATTTTCATCAAATAATATGTGCATCGAAGCATGGAGCATCTATGCAAAAACCGGACAGCCATGGCAAGGAAAACACCCGTAAATTATAATCTAGACCAAAGCAGTATGGCCAGTACTTGAAGAGATGATTTAGCGGCATAGCTAAAAATATAGATTAAAAAGAACGAATGATTATCACGTTCCAGGCTGAAACGGTGGTGGCGGAGCAATCGTAACCCGCGAACTTGACGCGTCAAAGTTTGGGCAGACACGCGTCAGTCACAGTCACGTGTCGATGTAACATAGATGTAACAGGGCTTCTCATTTTCAAAATTTCGCTCTCTCAGCTTGCCTCTTACCGCATATATGCCTCGAAAGCAACAGGTCGGTTCTGACGACCAGAAAAAACCTGGAACCTCAGCATGGATGCCGATGAGAGCGTTTTTTCTGAATGTTCTTGGGCACTTAGAGTCGCTCAACATGCTTCACCTTGTACGTCTGACGAGGGGTCTCCGAGGTGCCCTGTTTGACAAGGCGTCTGTCGCTGGGTAGAAGGCTCTGAATGGAGATGTTGTTGATTTACCGAGGCATCGAGAGGGCATATCGGAGCTGGAATGAGTTAGTCTCAAATACAAGACGAGGTGCTCTGCGCGTTATATTCTGCTCTATCGATGTTATTTATTTACATGTATTTCGTAATGTCCTTCCTGTATCCTGGAAGACAGGCCGAGATTAGAGATAGTAGCATATCGTATAGTTAGCTGGGAAGAATAATCGTACGCTGTGACCTCACCCTTATCTAGAAGGCAATGCTTGATACTTGAATTACATCTAGGTCCTGTAAACATCATCTTTCAAAATAAGACAAGTCGTGGCACTGGGTTATTAATACTGAGAATGTAAGTCGCAGATCGAACTCCTAAGCACAGCGATGGTACCTGGACATCCAGTTTTCAGTTTGCACAGTCGTCCCGCGATACGGTTGCGTAGGAGAGTATTTTCTCATTCAGTTCAACGGAGAATGTGGTGCGTTAGCAGCAAAGTGGAAACGAGAGCCCTTTCTCTTATGTAGATGAACCATATCGAAGACTGTTTACCCATGAGCTAGAAGCCACTACTCAGAGTTATTACCTTCGTGAACGGTGATCATGAAGGAGCAAAAGGCTAGATGTGTAAGGCTGTATCAGCTTTGTCACCAATTCGTTGAGAATAATGTCTCGGGACGACGCCCAAACCTTCTTACCTTCGCAGAAGGGCGTGCACATAGCGTATAAGCTCGAGCCTCGTTGGCACAATTACAAACGGGTACCCGGTTTTCGAATTGTATCACGTCGGAGGAAGCTCAATAGTTTAGAGGTGTGGACCTCCAAGAAAGTCGACCAGAATGCGTTTAGTGGTAGTAGGAACCTCAATTGGCGAACCGAGCCTCAAACCGATGGTCGGATCTGTGGGCTACGTACAGGTCAGCGACGGTGAGACAAATGAGGAGAAATGAGGATACCTCACGCATAGATCAAACAGCCCAAGTCGAATAAGGACCTAGAATGATGAGCGTCGGATTTATTTTGTCACTGTAGCTGCAGGCCATCTGCGGTTTGATACGTCGAATAGTCATATCTGCACAACTGGAGGAAATTTTATCGAATTAGCCTGCATACATTATAAGAAAAGACGATGAGAAGAGGGAGAGTATACGTACCCAACCAGTCTCGCCACGCAGTATAGCCATCGTAGGCAACAGTGAAGATAACGTGACTTTTCATGGTTCATCCTTCCACTGACCGTCATTTTTCCCCAGCAGAGGTGAATGTAGCTTCCGATCGACGCAGATGTCTAACATCTTGATAGGGACCGAGATGATCGATGGAACTTAGAGCCTCGCAATCGAGTCACACAGCGTGAACGTCCGTATAGTGAGGTTTGAACAACGCGACTCAAGTTATGCTCCACCGAAAAAGGAAGGATCATGAAATGGGAAGAAGTAATCATGTGGAGTCCGCAAAGAAGCAAGCAGGATTGCGATGTCTGTTCGATCAATGGTATAGAACTCGGTCACATCGCAAGCATGCCGTCGAGTAGTGAGTGGTGAACAACACAACGACACGACATCGAATTACACATCCGTCAGTGTCGTGCATCTCAGGTCAGCCGGGCACAATGCACACAGGAGATTTGTAGATAAAAATATACAGAAATACAACTGCTACTATCGCACGGTTAGTCAAAAAAACTATCATTAAAGAAAAAGATATCGACGCACAGTGAAGTACAGAATGCGAGTTGGCATCACAGGTGATGAATCCGTCGTCGTGTATTATTCTGCATGCTGGACGTGAGATATAGAGCTGGATGAACAGAAGGGAAAACCCACCTGAATAGAGGCTATTTGCCTCGTAAAATCCGTTCGGAATAACGGATAGTGGAGAGGTCGGCGCAGGCGACGTCCGTGGACCTCCACGTGGCAACACAAAAGGAGATAGATGCAGAAAGGCATCAAGAACTGGCCGGGTGAATCGGAGGAAGAAAGCTTCTGCAACGGTTAATCATGGGGAGGAGGCTTAGAGACTCGCTCACCGTACTGAACACAGCCTGGAGAATGCAGCCGCCCGACGCCAATAGTGCTCTTGATCATGTGGGCCTGAGTTCTAATGACAAGCTATCCATTTCTAACACGAAACAAGGATCCCAGCGAGGAAAACTTGTGCAAGGATGGACTAGAACACAGTAGTCGCATCAATAGATAGTAGAAACGTTCCTCCTAATCGTCCCATATATCAGCCTGTAGTTCGCCTCTATCGTCCAGGTTAACGTCCGTGGTAGATTTTAGATCCAAGAAATCCATTGGAACGAGAGTTTCAAAGTCGGCTCAGCGAGATCGACGAGTGGAAGCGAAGCAGTGAGAACCACCTTGAGCCGAGGTCAAGGTCGGGGGTCACGGAACTTTGGGGCGACTGTCGCCGGTCGCGCAAATGACCTTGACCTTGACAATGACTCCGTCGCTGTGAGGCCACAACATGACGTAGTCATAGACTTATTTGTCGGGTCGTCGACGTGACCTGCTTGGTCACCATCATCGGTCGAATCCGGTCTCTGTATAGGCAAGGTCGCGATGGCGTGGGGAAAGTCATGGTCATTTTATGACAGCGACGGCCAGGGCTCTGTGACCGTCGTGACTTCGGTGACGGTCGCGCGACCCGCACAACACTGAGTGAGAACACAGTGGTGACAGTTTAGAAGCCCCATCAATCACTGCGGCAGTACCCGGTGCGCACGGGCCCGTCCGGCACTTTCATCCGGAGTATTTTTAGCCGTCGCTTTCGTTTCTCTTACCACAGCCTAAGTAAGTCATTTCGTCCCTCTTGTATTCCTTAGAGCTCACCCATGACTCTTGCGTCTGGTAGGATGATCGCGGTTCGAATACGTGCTGCAGCCGCTCCTCACATCGTTTTTGGCATCAACGAAGAGGAGCAAATGTTGGGCAATGTAAGTAGTGTACATGGATGCGTACTCAGAAATTGTTCTTGGAGGAGGCACTTTTCACTGTGTTCGATTCAAGCCGGGCGCAATTTAAGTGATGGCGATACTATTTCAGATACTGCTCTGCCTCTCTATGTACACTGTATTCTCGTCTGATTCGAATGCTCGACCTCGTCTGGTATCAGCATACTTGGTTGATCACAGAAGATGGATGACACCTTGACTCGGTGATACATCTAGGGAAAATAGAAGCGAGGTGTTAGATGGAACTCAGGACAAAATTAGCAGTATTTGTCGAACTTACGTTGTATGTGATGCGTCTTACATACCTCCATCTCGGCAACTTGAAAAAATATTCAATTTGAATGCCAGTCCCCGGTTGATGGGATATGATCCTTCAACAACGGTACAGTGACTATAGAGGATTGTGATCTCCATCAAATATTGAGTTCGTCGAGGGAGGGAGGGATAAATACACAAAGACAAGAATCTACCACGATGTAGACGTGGACCGAAAGTTCTTTGAGGAATTTGACAGGGACCTACGGGCGCATTAGTACCATGTCCGTAATGACCGTACAAATAATTCCCTGCTTCCATATAATTAACGAGTCCGATGGCGCAGAATGAACGGAAGATTGGAGAGGAAATTGATTTTTGCGAGTAACCGCACAGTTCAGTCATTTGACATAGGCGCTGTCTAGGACACAAAGCGGACGGTCGAAGTAGTCTTGTGAACATGTCAGGAGGCCGGGAGGTAATTGAATAAAGAACCAAACACTAACCGTAATTCTTCGTAGGACTTCTAGATTCAAATTTTCAAATATAATCAGTGGACGGGTCTTAGAACAATGAAGAACGTTGAGGGCTTGAGCCATGGGTCAATTTTACGCGCCATTCAGACTGCCATACTTCACCTGTATGGTGCTAAGGCCTAGGCTGGTCTCGCGGGATAAGCGGTGAACATGAGAGCAGGATCACCATCATGGTAGCTACGTACCTGCTAAGACCGAACCTATTTAATGATCCTTCTCTTTGGCCTGCCGGAAAATGTACGGTCCGAGGAACACAGCTGTTATTCCTTAATTCACACCTGTGCATGATATCAGCAACGAATATCTCGCCATTCGGTTTTCTCCTGGAAAGATGGATTGAACCACGATACATCTTCCAAAAAATATTTCTCTCGTACGGAGTTCTAGCCTTAAGACAAACTCGTACACCAGAGAAGTCAATCTTCAATTATTCCCCAGAGAACTGCAAGCGTTCAAGAATATTAGGCCACACAAGGCTTCTGATACTCACAGGATGCAACCATACCTCAAACATGGGTCGTCTTAAAATTGAGATCATTCAGTAGCGTGCGGGAGAAGGAATTACCGGCCGCTGTTCATCCATACGACATGCTGTGGACGGGCGGAACATCTTCGAACCGGAGAGGCTGGTAAGCATTCATCCGGTTACGCCTTCAATAAAAGCCTGCCGCATGGTGTGCCTCCGAATCGTTCTCTTTGCATATGACTACAATGTGCAAGAAGTACGTCACTTCTATCCCGTTTTGTCTAACGTCAATATATAGCTACCTGATGCTGAGTCTGGGTAGGGCGTGCATTCATTCAGAGCTGCTTAGAAAGCCGTGCCTTTGTTCCATCGTGCAGTCGGCACTTGGCAAGATGGCATCAGGCTTAGAGTGATTACATGATATTCGCTTTTACAGTGGTTCCCGACTCTTGTACACCTCTTGTTGGTGACTTGATATTCCATACTCAAGACGGTGAGAACCCTGAGCCATCTCGTTGACCAGTCAACATCGAAGTAGGGCAAGCACTCTTCCATCAGAAATTCGAAAGACAACTCCAACGACAGACGTGACAGTCATCAGTGAGCTTGATTGAAACGACCATCGATAAGAACACCTACATAGCAGAGCCGGATTTCTGGAACCTCCCCGCCGCCACAAGAATGTCTTAGCCTTGCCATGAGTTCGCCCCTTGAATCTGTGAATACGGTCACGGTTGCGATACGGCGACATTACCATCTGGTATTGACAATTGTGAGAGTATTCGTGTCATTGCCCTGTGGTACGGATGACAATAATAATCTTGGCTTTAATAGAGTGGAGCGTGTGGGATGATATACGGGGAGCTGAGATTGTATCAGAGGTCCACGGAAAAGCAGTCGGTTTGAAAGCATATGAACCCCGGAATCTGGGTCGTACAAATTTTGGGACGTACCTGGATCTATAGCCGGTATCTCCTTGAACAGACTAGACTGAGGTTTTTCAATGTTGTCGTAAACTTCCCTGCGTGCATCGGTGCAGTACACTTTACGACAGATGAAAAATCCTCACACGCAGGATTAGCCTTTTGCTCTGTACATGCAATAACCGCGATTCTCAGAGGAGCAAAACTAATACATAACCAGATGCATTCATGCTTGTCGCCACAGAATCCACTTGCGAATGGCTGATAACGCGAAGGTCTCTCTTCCTAGTATCCAAGAATGGTTCCCAGGTCAGTCGCGGTATTGTTCCTTCTGCATTGTTGATACTAAGTTGACGGCATATATCTTGCAGAGCATATGCTACGAGTTTCACCCGATGTTCGTGTGAAAGGCAGCACGCCTCCGGCGTTCATTCCGGCTCGTCTATATGTGCCTCCTCAGCCAATTCGCAAATTCTCGCTCGACGATGCCCTCTCACATCCCAGGCACACGTCTACCTCATCACTTCGTCACCAGCCCGTACCAGATGATGAAGATGAAGAGAGCAAGAGATATATCTGCGCGATCTGTCACAAACGATTCCTCCGACCCAGTAGCTTGAATAATCACACCAATAGTCATACTAGCGCTACACGTGAGTCTCTCAGATTTTGATGTATCCAACATTAAAAGATACGTATGAAGCGTACCGATGCACACTTCCTGGGTGCGGCAAAGAATTCAACGTGAAGTCGAACATGCTCCGGCACTACCGAAGCCATACGAACCCTGTTCCATCTTCATCTTCTTCCTCTCTCCATGATATTCCCACCGAAAATTCGGGCTCTCAAATCCGTACATCGTTGGATGCATCCTTCACCGAAGGACAGGACCAGGCAGGCAATCTTAGGGTTAGGGTTAGGGTTAGGGTTAGGGTTAGGGTTAGGGTTAGGGTTAGGGTTAGGGTTAGGGTTAGGGTTAGGGTTAGGGTTAGGGTTAGGGTTAGGGTTAGGGTTAGGGTTAGGGTTAGGGTTAGGGTTAGGGTT